>VUQR01025778.1:0-12429 GCA_015108515.1 Hemichromis elongatus | reverse complement strand
GGGGGGGGGGGGGGGGGGGGCACGATGGGGCCACATATTTAAATAGTTTAATGGCTCTAAAAGGGCACAGTTTTCTCTGTCTGCAGTTAAAAAAGGTTCCGGTGATGTCATCCTTACACCTAGCGGCTTATGCGCGATCATTTTTCTCCTGTGCTCGATGGCCCTGGCGATTTGACCCTAACCCTCGCAGAAAGCACCTGAACATTTTGGTTATTTCCACGTTCACCTGTATCCAGTTCATGTGTTTGTGATATTAAATGCAAAGTTTTTCAAAATGTCATAAAATCAGTTTCTGAGTTATTTCTTAGAGTTTTTATGAATCCACCACTGAGTAAAAGTTGCAAAAGTGTAGCTTTGCTGGGTCTACTGTTGTTCACTGATGTGAACCAAGGCTCGGCCCAAACAGTGCCATGGCTTGTTCTTCACGACTGTCATTAAATGTAACTATACATAATGTAAAACATGCATCCACTGAAAGACGGGGAAAAATGCAACTGGATTGTGTGCAGTATGTGGTCTAGTTAAGTTGCATAGCCTTTGGATAAGCACATTTCCATAAATCTATATGCATAAATGATCTATGCAAAGCTAATTTATGTACATGCATTACTATGAATAATTTCTACCCTCAGAGAAATAATTCCTGCACTGTATTAAAACTGCAAATTGCCACATGTACAATACTACACATGGTTTGAATAAAGCTGGTTTAGACGACCAGTTTTTGGGGCATTCTCTTTACGCCTTTATTGAGATACATTGGTTGAGCTGGGCAGAAAATATGAGAAATAGGAGGGAAGTGGCATGAGAGATTGAATCAAAAATTAAACCCAGGGCTCTTTACCCAAAATAGTGTCACCACAAACGCTCAAGTGAATTAAACACATGGTTAAAAAGAAACATTTTACGAAGCTGTACAAACTTGAATATAGTTTTGGTATATTTTCTTGAGCAACTAAAAACTCATCTTTCTATCATTGCTTTAATGAACTATTTCAAAGTGCAGACGTCTATTTCTTGTTTTCTTTTGTACAGCATCAATATCTTAAAAGGTGTTATATCAATAAAATTTTACTTAGCTACTCCTGTCCTCTGTAATTCACATGTATGTAATACATGTTGTTACTTTATAGTGTATAATCTCAGAGTGTTGTTAGGACTCCTGATGAATCCTATCATTTGCTACATTACTTTTTTAAACTTCGTCTCATGTCTTATAGCCATGGAGCAATATATGGACATTCCCTGCACCTACACTGTACTTGTGAAATGAGACGCGAATAATTGGACTGTGTGATTGCACTCAATAAATGCAATTTAAAAAGAAGTAATCAAAAACCTCCCTATTTGTCCTTTTAGATTTTTTAAGAGGCTACGAGGTAATGAAAGTTAAAATAACCTTTGATCAAAAATTACTGGATTTTGATGTATTTATTTATTTATTTGGTTAATTAATTATTTTCCCCTTTTGAGTTACATTTACTTTTGTGGATTTACCCTGCAACTTTTTTTTAAATCTATTTTTGCTGAAGAATAGCTGAATTCTTTGAAGTCCCCCAAAACTGAATTCAGTTTGGTCGGGGTCAGATTTATAATTAGAGAAACGCAAAGAAAATGTCTATTTTTCTGATTTTCACAAACTCTTCCTTTGTCCCCCATCAAGCTTCAGTCACTGCATGCAAACAAACCCGATCCTATTACAGGCTGGAAGGGTCATCTAATTGGCTGTGGCCCCTGAGGTCAAAGGCCAAAAAGGCAGAAAGTTGAGATAGGCTTTACTGTAATAACACCACCTCATTATGGGATTTCATTACCTTTCCAGCAGGTCAGATGTTTGTTTTGACTGACTTCACTTCAAAGGGACGTGACTGGGTTTTGTTGCCGTTATACGATCCTGGTCAATTTGTGGGAATTCTGTATGACGGTGATTATGACTGGGCTCATATAGAGAAGAACACAATGAGGTTAGGTCAGAGGAGGAGAGCGACACAGAGAGAAAAAGAAACATGGAGCCGCGGTCTCGTGTTTGTGCACGTGGGATTCTTTCTTGCGGGCATATAGGTTTGCAAAGTGGCCGTCATCCAAGCTCTCCTGCGTGTGATGGGAGAACTAATGACAAAACATCCAGCAAACACTCTCAATTAAGTTATGCAAATGCACTAATTGCAAATGCATGACAGTCCGGCCTCACCACTTAACCCTCAGCAACCTGTTTAAAGGTTCCCTATCTTACAGTTTAGCTTGCAAGATGGATTTGTCTCTGGGATTCAATAGAGGATGAATAGAGGGTGGGTTAGAAGGGAAGAGAGTGTGGGAAGGGAGGAGAGAAAGAAAGTGTGTGTGTGTGTGTGTGTGTGTGTGTGTGTGTGGCGGGCCAAAGAAAAAAAAAGAGGGAGATCAAAATTGCTCCCCTGCCAATCAAAAAACCTAATTATCATTCTCAATCAGCACGGGAAAGACACAAAGCGTCCCTCTCATACAATGGATCACTGGTCTAGACCAGAACAATTACTGCATAATTAGTTCATCAGACAATCCCAGATTGATCCAACTTTGATTTGCATGCAGAATTGGGTCGGAGAAAACCCCGGGTTTAAGTATCAACAAGATTTTCCTATTATGTCGGCCGAGAGTCAGGCTGGCAACTGAAAAATGGGTGTACAGAAGGAGCCAGGGAGACGAGCGGTTCAACAAGGCAAAAATGACGCAGTGAGAAAAATGTCTTGGCCGAAAACTCGAGTTCAATCACCCTGTTATACAGGTTATTGGAACTTTAGCACAGGCTCGCTCTTCAGAAGAGGACGGAGGATCAGGGAGTGCCGAAATTACTTTTGTATCCCTTCAGCTAGCACAGTACGGAGTGATGAAGCTCTTTTAACCTAAATGCCCCCAATTTGAATCTTCCTCCGTAAGTGAAGATTTTGGTGATGAGGGTGTCTCTTCTGTCATTACAGAGCAGACTCTCCATGGCGCATGATTGCGAGACTGGAGGTTGTTACTCACTTGACCAGCCTGGACCTGATTCTGCAGGGAGGAGGCGCTCGGTGCGGTTGAAAGGAGCCCTGATCAATGACAAGGAGGAGGTGGAAAGAGGAGAAAGTGGTCTGAACTTGTCACAGGGAAAGCGCCACGCTGGGTTTCTTTCAAAATCGAGCCTCGATCACTTTCTGGGAGAGAAAAGGCACCCTGCTTTCTGCAGACTGTGAATAGACTGTGATTGCCTGTGATACAAAGGGATGGGGGTACAGGTAATGACTGTGTGGTTTGACAGACACCACCCAGCAGCAGCTACATAGCTAGCTGTTCCACCATTTGATTTGAGAGAGCCGTTGCTATGGAGACAGCACTATTTGATTGGCGCCATGCTTTTGGGGGCGAGGTGATTTACATACAGCATTTTAGGCAAATTATTATTTAACCTAAAAAGAGGCCTGCACACAATACACACAAGAAATTTAAATTTACAGATGTATTTATGTAAAATTCAGCTATATCAGGATGTCTATGTCATAGACATCCTGCAGAAGCTGTGCTTGAGGTGAGAAACAGTCATAGAAATAATGAAATCTCTGGGATCATGTCATGTGCGGGCAAAGTGGAGGCTCCTTGTATTTGTTGTTATGTTTAGGAAAGGATTTTTTTGCTAAATATGAAAATATATACATACCCTGTTGCACATGCAGAAGCAGAAACAGGGCAGCTGTAGCTCAGGTGGTAGAACATAGTCCTCTACTAACTCGAAGATTGGTGGATCAATCTCCAGTTCCTCAAGTTATTGAACCCTGAGTTTTCTCCGATACATCCATCAGACTCTGTGTGTGATTGGGTTAATGATGCTTTGAATGCTAAAACAAGGTTAAGGTCAGGACTCTGTGCAGGCCAGTTGAGTTTTTCCACACCAAAATTGCTCATCTGTGTCTTTGTGTATCTTGTGTTGTGTCATGTTTGAACAGGAAGGGGGCATCCCCAAACTGTTCCCACAAAAGTTGGAGGTATGAAATTGCTAGAAAATATCATTAAGAGTTCCTTTCTCTGGAACTAAGGAGCCTAGCCCAATGCCTGTAAAACAACCCACACCATAATCGTATCCACTGCTCCAGAGTCTGGTAGTAACGTGCTTTAAACCACTGCATCTAAATGTTTGCATTGCACATGCTGATGTAAGGCTTGCATGCAAATGCTCGGTCATTCCATTAAGCTCTCTATACATGCATTAGATAATCTGAAGGCTACATAAAGTTTGGAGGTCTGTAGTGATCTGGAGAAAGTTGACCACATCTGCAAATATGCCTACCAATTTGTGGCTGTTGGGCTGTTGTTCCTGATATTCTTCCACTTTGTAATTATACAACTAACATTTAATCTAAAGGAAATTTCACAACTAAACATGTTGCGCAGGTAGCATCCTATCAAGGCATAATGTTGAAATTCACCAAGCTCCCGAAAGCGACCCATTCTTTCATAAATGTTTGTAGAAGCAGTTTGTGTACCTAGGCGTTTGATTTTTTACACCTGTTGCCGGGTGAATTAATTGATTTGGATGAGTGAGTGAATACTTTTGGCAATATAGTAGGCTCTCATATTTAAAGCTGCAACCGTGTGTCATTCCTAGTAGAAAATAAAATGGCAATAGATAAATAAATTAATAAAATGTGAGAAATCCAAATAATTTAAAAAGAATGAGGAAGTCATCCACACAAGCCCCCTGATTTGAGATCTAAAAGAAACGGATACATGCGGTTTTTCAAAGCTATACGACTATTTAACAAGCAGTTTGGACGGAGCTAAAAGTCGGATTCAAGTATTCCTGAAGTCCCGAGTGCAGACCCCGCCTTGTGTAAAGCCAAGGCTGTGTCTTGCCTTGCGACTATCAATTTTTCTCTAATCTCAAGCCCATGTATTCCCATTAATTCAATCATATTCTGTCTTGTATCTGCTTTTTTCATCTCTGTAAATCCCAACTACACTTTCCCAAGGAAGACTATAAATATGGATGGAGCAGCTCAGTCAGGAAATAAACTTTTGGCCCTTTCTCTCGTCTTGCAGGTCGATCGCTGGGTTAAGTCCAGGCTTACAGCTGCTTCATCTAGACTACTCCAAGGTTGAGGATGAAAGGAAAAGCTATTTCTGCCCAGCTCTCCTTTGTAATTAGAGAGGAATCCATAGAGCGTAGTTTCTCAACCAAGTCTACAATTCTGCTGAGCCATAATTTACTTAATTACTCAGAGACGCCTCTTTGATTCAGTCAATATCAAAAAGAGCTTTTCTGGAAGAGAGGTAGGGAATGATAGTAATTTTGAAGCTGTTTGGTTTCCATTCGCTGCTGTAAGGAGCACTACCCCCCCCCCTCGTGAGCAATAAACTCATTATAGATGAGAGGTTGTCAGATATGTCTGTTGCGCCTTTTTCACCAACTAAAAGAGTAATTTCAAAGTAAGGACTTCGCTAAAAGTATAGTTTAAATCCCTTAATAGCAGAAATAGCTAATATTGATCCCATTATTTTGCCTGTCCAACATCTCTCAGCCATTGTGTAGACCTAAGATGCAATTTCACTTTAGATCCATTTGGTTTTAAAAGCTACACTGGAAATGAAATTCAAACTAAGGCAACACAGATTTACGAACTCTTACACCTTGAATATGGTAATGCTTTTGCAGAAAAATACATCAGGTTCCTGATTTCTAAAGAAACCAAGCTTGAGATGGAAGTTAATTCGATGCAACCGCGCAGTGATAAAATTATATATAAAGCATCGCCAGGCTTAAGTGAACTTCAGGGACTTGATAGGATCCTTGAGGTGAGGAAAGGCAGGGTGCCACTTACCTGCTGAAAAGTATTATTTTTACCTCTAACCAGAGGAGGAAAACTCCAGGCCTAACTTAAAAGCCCCTCTCTGCAGGACTGAGATTAGAGGACATTCTTCTCTGTTTCCACTCGCGTGAGCGAACGCATCAATGGTCACCACAGCCCTGATGTAATGTGCAGTCTGCAGTGTCTTTGAAGTGGCTTGATAAGCAGGCCTTAGCTGCGGACAAGTTCAAAAAGATCCATTGAGGGATTTTCAAAACAGAGGAAGAATCCAGCCTCATTTCCCACCGTGTCAGTGAACAGTCTGAGATTGGGTGGGGTGGGTGGGGAATCCTCGAAGGTTTGTGGTATGTGGCTCAGACATGTCGGTCTCTTCTTTCTAGGAGGGCAGGCCAGAAAGATAAGGGAAGGAGTTTTTTTTTTTTTTTTGATAGTTTTGTTTCCTTGATTGAGAAAAAAAATCCCTAAAACAAGGAGAAAGTGAATATTTACAGATTTAATTTAGCTTAGCAACATTTGCTAATGAAAAAATAGAAACAATAAAGAGCTGAGGGTGATAAAAATCAAGTTGGTCTAGCAGGTAAACATCATTACTGAACTCATGAATATTACACAATATTATTTGCTAATGTAGCTTGTTAATTAGGTACTTTTTTACTTTGTTATATTTGTTTATCTCCTGAACATGGCTAAAACCATGGACTGTATAGGAAAGAAGGATCATTAATGGATCTGCTATTAGTAATTGGGGGGGGGGTTAACGATTGCTGAGGCCACGCCCATGTTATGCACAGTCTAATATTGTGTGTTTCTACATTATGAAAAAATGTTAGTCTACCGTACAACGAGCATTAGCTAATTAATAAAGAAAAAACTTGTAAAATTTACTATTTGTTTCAGAAGGTCATTTTATATAAACAATATATAAACATACCCTCTAACCCCATAGTGCCTATCCCAAACTTAGCTGGTAGTCCATGGGCGTTAGTTGTTCTTTGCTGACAACCCTAAACCACTGTGGATTGCTGGCAAACACCAGGAACAGTCTTCAAAATGCGCCCCAAACCTTTTTAGAAGTGACAATATTTGTAGGGTATAGTGCTAGGTTATCAGCTAATGCCAGTAGGATAAATTAGCTAAAATAGACACAAATACCTGCGAATTACTATAGGTAACAAACAAATAAAAAGCTAAATTTCACTCATGGAGACTTCTTGAATGGTCTGTTGGTATAATAAACTGCACAGAAATCATAATTTTTGTAAGATAAGTGCATAAAGATCACTCAAGAATGAACCAACACTTTAAATACAGTCAAGCGGTCTACACATTCAAAGCAATCACACTGCTAAGAATGTGTAACTTGAATCCTTGATACTATTTAAATCTGTGATTTATAAAGCGAATAAATGACCAGAAAGGACCTTAAAGTTTGGCTAGAAAGTTTGATTTTAATATGGGAGTCTATAGGGACGAAGCAGCCTCAAGTGGCCAGTCAAGGAACTGCAGATTTTTTTTTCTTTCATGGTAGCTTAATTTTTCAGCCCAAGACACTGCAGCTTGGCTAAAACACAGACATTTTATTTTAGGCAGTGCTTATTTCTTCCCATATCGTGCCCCTCTGCTTGCTGTAAGCCAAATCATCCCTCTGTCATCATTTATCTCCCTCAGTAACAGCAGAAAGTGCTGACAGTCGAAGAACCAGTGGAACCAAAGCATTGCTCCCACAGGTCTGAGGCTGCCAAGACCAAAAAGGACAAATATGACTCTGACCGTGTCCTCCGGGAGCCAAGAAGTCACCATGCCGCTTTCCAGCGGCAAACAGGCTTGCCAGGGTCTGGATATGCTTAACAGGTTTTTGATTTTGGATTAAAAATACTCCTTTCAAAGTTTGAAAAAACAGATTCTGTATGTGCTGAATATCACAAAAAAGTTAGTGAAACATCAAAACCCTGGAGACCAATGCACACATGCACGCCAAAAGAGAAAACAAGACTTGCCTTGGGGATCACTGAACCCACATTTCAAAGTAATACAGCCTGATGTGTTTGGTATCTTTGGAAACTTCAGAATCTTGACCAGAATTCAAAATGAAGGTCAGCAAGTTTAAACAAAGCTTGGCTGTGCACCATATGTTTGATCAAGACACCCACCGGTGAAACTGTGTGGGCTGAAGAGGTTAAGCCACAGCCAGGCTGGCAGATTTTCTCTGCTGGAAACAAAAACATTACAACGATCACATAAGTTATTTTTGGGAAAAGTTTAAGCACATGAATAATGCGTGAGACCGGGCTAAAGCGCTGCTTCAAACCGAAGACGGGACGGTGATCGTATCTGCGATGAAGAATGGGCTGCTGCTAAACTGTTCAGGTACTGTCTCACTCACAGGACCATAGACTATTACTCAAAGAAGCAACCTTCCAATAAAACAGAGATACAGCATTTTCTACAGAACAAGAGGAGCAGATACTAATCATTCTTTAACTGTATATAAATATGACCACCCTTGATACTTAAGCATGCCTAAAGAGTCATATCCAAGAAAGGACAATAGGTATTAAATATATATTTTGACATTATTAGATACAGCTGTTCGACTGCTTGTTAACACATGGCACTAGTCACATGACAGCAAACAATCCATTTAAGCATGCAAATACACCCAAAACTACATGCTGAAGTCCAAACTATCAAAATAGAGAAGAAAGATCATTCAAGTGTCTTTGAACATGTTACAGTTGTTGGTGCCAGATGGACTGGTCTGAGAAACTGCAGATCTGTTAGGACATTCCCACACAACCATCTCTAGAGCTTACAGAGAAAGGTTAAAAAAAAGAAAATATTCAGTGAGCAATGAACTCTTCACGCCAGATGTGAGAGGAGAATGGCCAGAATGCTTCAAGCTGACAGGAAGACAACAAAATCTTAAAAAAAAACATTCGTTACAACCAGCGTATGCAGAAGACCGTCTCTGAATGTGAAATGAAGCAGAAGACCACACCAGGAGCCCCTCCTATTAGTTAAACAAAACAGAAACAGATGCTACATTAAACACAGACATTAAACAGAAGATTATAAAAATGTTGCCAGGTTTGACGAGTCTTAATTTTTATCTGAAACATTCAAGATGGTTGCAGGGTCAGAAGCATGGATCCATCCTCCCTTGTACCAATAGTTTAGGGTGCTTACAGCATTAAAGAAACATTACGGCTAGACAATAATCACTTCAATATAGTAACAATGAATAATCATCACTTATGTTAACCCCTGATGATATTTACCTAGATCTATTGATGCTAATGATGACATTTTTGTGATTAAACCCAATCAAACATTTTCCACTTGTATTCATTCAGCGATTTTGCAGTGATTTTGGAAGGCTAAAGCAAATTCTGTCACCAACTCATTGATCTCTCATACTTTTAAGAGTGTTTTTTAAAACATTTGTTGGGTCTGTTGGTCGGTTGTGTTTATTAGTGCAGTTACGTGCATGGGTGCTCCAGATGATGTGCATTTTTACAACCTCGTGTTATAATTTGGTAGAGACAGGCAAAGTCGAATAATCAAAATTACATCTGAATGATGTAAAAATGGATTTCGTGTTATATTGTAGCAACCTATCAAAAAAATACTGCAAGAGTCTATATCTGACACCTCAGCACTGAGAGCAGTACGCTGCAGAAGTGAAATGCTTACAACAAAGAAGAAGTCGAGCCGTAGGGAGAAGTGGTGAGTGACATTAGGTTCCTCTTGCTGCTTTGACTAGCTGCACCGCTGTGGTCATCAGGTTGCAAATCCGAGTTGCCCTGAGCTAGCTGCCCTTAAGCAAAAATCTGCTCCAGGTGTGGTCTCATCCCTCAGTGCAGCTTGACTGGCCACCAAACCACACACTGACTACCTGCACCACTGGAGCTTGTACTTGTGCTTTTATGCATTTGATACGGCATATATTTCCTCCTCTCCACAGCATCCCCGCGCCTCTCTTCACTGGCCTGTCAAATTGCCCGTTGGAGAAAAAGATGGTGAAGCCTGAGATTTATTTATTTTTTCCACAGACAAAAAAGAACCCACAGGTTGTCTGTCCATGTCTAAGTGACAGGTGTCCAAGGCTGAGTGTGTGCGCGAGAGAGTGAGCATGTGTGCCTGGTTGGACGACAGATCCTGCTAATCCTGTCCGTCCCAGAGGACAGGCAGTGTGACTGGGTAATTGGCCACTGACTGAGCAAGACCACTCTGGAGGCACTGCTTATTGAACCACTGTCAGAGAGAGGAGAAAGGGAGAGAGGGGAGACGGAGGCATAACAAGACTGGAGCGGAAGACGGGGAGAGAAAAAGTGAGGACAAAATCAAAAGAGAGAGAAAGGGGTAGAGAGAGCAAAGACGATGGCTACAGAGAGAACTAAATAAATAAGGAAAACAGAAGCGAACGAGCAAGAGGGAGGGCAATAAAGAGACGGAAAAAGCACAGGTGGGTGGAAGCAAGTGAGGAAAAAAAAGAATAGAAGTGAGAGTGAAGAGTGGAGAATTTCAGAGTTGACCCCGAAGCCACCGTTTCCTCTTCTGTCAGCTGAAATGTGACACTTTCATGATTACACTAGACCCCCACCCTTTTCTTTTTTTTTTTTTAAGGGGGCGGCTTAATCTTAAAAGGATGAGTGGGCATGCAGGGGCTGGGGGAGAGTAAGAGGTTGTTGGGGAGGGAGGGGCATGGTAATGGAAGTCTAGGTTAATACTTCGCTCCTCCAGCTGGCCACCTAACAAATTGCCTTGTAAAAGCAGAAGCAATGGATAAATAAAGAATGAAATAAAAAGTATATCCTCCAGCAAATTGGCTGTCATTGGATTATCCCCTATAAAGCGGGATTTGTGCGTGCGTGTGCGTAGGTAAACTTTGGGGTATGAGTGTGACCACCACCTTGCATCACATAGATGTTGTATGTGTGTGTGTCTGTGCATTTGTGTGTGTGTTGAGAGCTTGTGGGTAATATCAGGCCCAGGCAAAGAGGGTGTAAGAAGAGAAAGGATTGGATGAGCGATCATTGCTTCATCAGCTCCATTAAACACACCAGTGGGCTGTAAATTGGACTGTCATAGCTACACTCGTCCTACACACACACCACCACCACCACAAGGTTGACAGATACTACTTTGATATAGATTTGGGACAACTTGCTAGTTGTGTGCTGCACCTCCTTTTATCTTCAACACAGCCTTAATTCTTCATCACATACTTTCAATAATGTGCTGGAAACATCCCTCACAGATTTTGCTTCATATTGACATGACGACATCACACAGTTGCTGCAGATTTGTGGGCAGCACATCCACGATATGTGAATCTCCTGCTCCACCACATTCCATAGCTGCTCTATTCGACAAAGATCTGGTGACCGTGGAGGACATTTGAATACTAAGGGGTCCAAATGTACCAAAAATAACCTCCACACTGCTACGTTAACACTAGTAGGAGCCTGCATTTTGGATCTAAGGAAAGATGGATCCATGCTTTTATTTTGTTTACAGCAAATTGACAATACCATCTCAATTTCACAGCAGAAAGTGAGGCCAGGCAATGGGTTTCCAATCTTTTATTGTCCAATTGTGGTAAACCCATGTGATTAGTTGCTTGATTATCCTGGCATCAGGTGTGCTCTTCTGCTGCCTAAGCCCACCTACTTCAAGGTTTTATGGGTTCAGAGATGCTCTTCTGCATAACTTGGTTGTAAAGAGTGGTTAGATTTATTTAGTTATTTCAGTTAGTTATCAAACCATAAACCTTGACATGGTCTTGTGGGGATCTAAGCAGCCTGTCTTGACACCAACAACCATGTCACATTCACAGTCACTAAAAATCAGTGTGAGTACAAGTGTGAGTATTTAAACAACAAGTTGAATTGTACTGTGTTCATTTTGGTGCAACAAAAGTCATCTAACAGCATTAAATCATAATAAAATGGTTTGCTTGTAAAGGAACATAATCATATTGTCATGGTCCTGGGTCATGTTGACCCAGCTCTCTTAGTTTTCTTGTATTTTTGTATTTTGTTCTTTGCCTCCTAGGTTGTTCAGTTTAGTTTATTAGAATCCCCCTTGTGTCCTTCTCCCCCTGTGTCTCCCTCAGCATATCCGAGTTCCCCATGCCTTGTTTCTCCCATTTTGTTCCATGTTCTCCCCAGCCCATTATGTCTGTGTTCCTCCCGTGTTATCCACCTTCGGTCTGCCCCTCTGTGTACTTCCTGTTTTACTTTGGTAGTCTCACGTCAGTGTAAGCCTGTGTACGTCAGTGTTGTGTTTGCTCCGGCCCTGTCTTGTTATGGTTATCTGTGTCAGCTGTGTTCCCCTTGTGCTCCCACTTCCCTCGTTAACCTTCTGTGTGTTTATGTCCGCGTCTCTCTTAGTTCTGTGTCGCGTTCTCCCTCATGACTGTGTGCCCTGCCGCTTGTTTCTTTGTGAGTTGTTTTCTTAGAACCTCCCAGTTTAGTTTAGTATTATTTGTATCACCTTTGCCTGTTTGTTAATAAAGCTTTATTTTGAGTTAAAGTTCTGTCCCTGGTGAGTTTGCGTTTGGGTCCTATATCCTGCCTGCCACACAGTCGAACCATGACAAAGTGCTTGCTCA
>VUQR01025777.1:16001-32284 GCA_015108515.1 Hemichromis elongatus | reverse complement strand
TGGACAACGAGTAATCCAGGTAAAATGGGTTCACATATACCTGTGCAGGTTGGTGATCTGGAGGTCCATTGGCCTGGATGTGTACACTCCATCCTGTGCGCTCCTTGCAGCTCATGTCCTTCATCACATGTAAAATTACAAACCATGCCAAGTGGATGGGATGTCTCATGACTAACAAATGAAGACAGAGAAGGGCTGCAGCTTATCTGACCATTTGTTGGGACCTCTGGAGCAGGACATCCTTTTGCTAAAAGCAGAAAATAGGAAAATATTATTAATATGCCATCACATAACAAAAAAAACTTGAGTTAACAGTGTTTGTAGTAAATATTGATATAATTAGGCTTTCACACCTTTGCATGTAGGTATGTTTTTATTCCACTGTCCGTCCTCAGAACACTTGATGGTGTTTGCTCCCTGCAGTTCAAAACCTTCTTCACAGCTGAAGCTGCAGGTGGAGTTTGGTCCCAGTTCAGTCACAGATTCACTGCACTGCATGATGAGGGGAGCTTCTCTCTCTGGATTCTGACAAACGATGGCTGACACAGAAAAATGTGTATTTTATTGAATGTGTCCTCATTGTACAGAAGATTGGTGGGTTATACTTCTGGTGCTCCTCTTACCTTCACAGTGAGGAATCTGCTGATTCCATGTACCTGCTGATGTGCAGGTCACTCTACTGGGTCCCACTAAACGGTAACCTTGCTCACAACTGAAGCTGCAGGTGTTTTTGTAGCTGAACCTCATATCAGCATCTTCTCCACAGCTGACAAAGCCATTTTTCAAGTTTTGCAGAGCAGGGCACTGGACAGCTACAAAAGAGAGAGGCAACAGAGGGAGTTAAAACAAAGCTTTTTATTATAATCATCATGCAAATCATCCCCCAAATAACTAAATCTACACAATTAGACAGCAGAACAAGAAACACATCAGGCCACGACTCCATCACTGTGTAGTAAATAATACAATTACAAAAAGTAATAGTAATGTTAGCAGGTATCAGTACTTAAACTCACTTTCACATGTAGGGGGTTTTTCCGACCATTTCCCTGAGGCTGTGCACCTCAGAGGACTCTGCACACTCAGCTTGTATCCTTCCTCACAGGAATACTGGCACAACGAGTCATAGGTGAAATTGCCATACTTGTGAGAGCAATTTACACGTCCTTTATCTGGGACAATCACTTCGTCTTTGTTACACTGCACAACTGACAACAAATAAAACAACACACAGTTAGATATCAAATCCGTTATGTGACTTAAAATATGTATTAAAACTACACTGACATTTTATTTTCTTACCTTTGTCACACTTGTCTCCAAAAAACCCTTCAAAACAATCACATTTGTGGCTGTTGATGGTTTCAACGCACTCTCCATGGAAACAGGAGTCTTTCTTACAAGCCGCTGGAGGAAACAGATAAACTTTTATAAACCATAGTAATCCTAGTAAAATAATATGTAAAATAAAACATTTCTAAATGTTGCAAATTACCTAATAATAAAGCGGAATAACAAATCTAAGGCAGCAAAAATAAAGCATATGAGCCCCAAACTGTTGCTCACCTGTGTAGCACAGAGCAGTCTTTTTTTTCATACACCTCTCGTCATTCCACGTGCCTGGATTATGGTCCCGTTTAATGTACATCTCCACGCAGTCCTCTTTATATCCTACACTTTGTTCACCTTTGCCATTGTTCGGTTCTCCTTCTGCCCAGTTTGTTGCTTCTTCTGTCAGACTTTTGTTGGTTCCTACCCAGGTCCAGACATCATTGACCTTACGGATCCCAATCCAGTAGTAGCCTTTTTTTTTGGGCAGCCAGTTGTTAAGATGCTCGATCTCCCCCCGGTTCTGGATGGCCACCATGTCCGTGTAGTGCTCCTGGCACCATTTACGTGCATCATTCCAATTCATTGATTTGTTCGAGTAGATGTAAGACCAGGACTCTACACTAGTCCACATGCACAGCACTAAGGATACAGAACAGATACACATATTAGATGCCAATCTTTTGCAAGAAAAGTTTCTATCAGGTTCTAAAACTTGCAAGTGGAAGAATGTCTGCACTGCACATACTTGAGCAGATAAAGGTGAACTGGATCCACGAGGCACGGGTCTGAAATAATCCATAGCATAATTTTAAAAAATTAATTAGAAAGATACATTAAGATTCGTTAATTACATACTATCAATCACAGACTATAAGATAAAACGGAATAAATCTGCAGTGCATAGAATGGAATTTAAACTGATCTAACTTCCACTCACCATTTTAAGTGATTCTTTAGCCTTCACCTTCACTGTAGATATCAAGTTATTCTGAGGGTTTTGCACTTTAGTGCCTGCTTTTATACAGATTGCTGGCTTTGCCCAGGTTTCCTGAAAGCTGTGATAACAATTGGGCTTTTGAGTGGAAACCCCACCCCGCCTCTAATACTTATCCACTCTACAAGAGACTTTTCCTTTTGAAATAAAAAGAAAAGCAAAAGTATAAAAAGTAAGAAAATAACAAATGAAATTCTGTTTTTTATTAACACGGTTGCTATTTTCATTTGTACTTTTGGTATCTTTGTCATAAGCAGAAAACAAGTGTATTTACTCAGGTATTGCACTACAAACTATTTTTATGAAGTTAGTTGTTATTACATTTTGTGCTACTTTATATGAGCATTAGACCACACTGCACTGCACGTGAAAATATTGCATTTTTAAACATATGCACAACCACTACAGACACTAGTGTATTTTACTGAAATGCCATCAAAACATGCTGCTCAAAGTGCCTTAGAGAACAACAACATATGCAAAAAACCCAGTTTAGTCCATCAGACCTGCCACAAATACACCTGTTAACATCATTTAAGTGATCCTCTCATAAATTCAAGTGCAAATGTGGATGAGGACAAGGTTGCAGATCACTAAGTTGACCAAGTTAGAATAACAGACGTTGTTCTTCTTCAGTAAACCATGGTTATCTGCAAGGAAACATGTACAGTCATCATTGCTTTGCATAAGCAGAGCTTCCCAGGCAGGGATATTGATGCTAGTAAGATTGCAACTAAATCAACCATTAATCAGAGAATGAAAAACTTTAAGGAGAGAAGTTCAGTTGTTATAAAGAAGTTTTCAGGGCACCTGAGAAAGTCCACTAAGTGCCAGTACAATCTCCTTATATCGCAGGGATTAAATGTGTCTTTAAACTTCTTTAGATTGATAGAAAGAGTTTCACTGCTCTGGCCCACTTTGCATTAAATTGAGCTGCATGTAGCCCACAGTGTAAAATGAGTTTGCCATCCCTGTCCTGAAGATTATTTAGCTGCTTAGGAATGACAGCAGGCAGATGTGAGTGTGTCTGCATGCACAGTGAGACTTTCAGAGAAAAGCCTGGTGTCATGTAGGGTAGCAAAGAAGCCACTTTACTCCATGGAAATGACCAAAGACAGACTGATGTTTTGCAAACTGAGACCTGTGTTAAAAGTCATTTTCTCTGATGAAGCCCCTTCAGAATTGTTTGAGACATCCAGAGAAATGATTGTCCACAGAAGAAAAGGTGAGCTCTAACATCAGACCTGTGTCAAGCCAACACTAATGCATCATGTGACTATTCGTGTGTGGGATTACTTCTCATGTATCGGCGTAGGATCACTCACAGTTTTGCCTAAAAACACAGCCATGAATAAACAACAGCATCAAAACATGAAAGCGACAAGCACCAACAATAACATTTTGCTGTCTTTCCCAGCATGATGGAGCACCATGCCATTAGGCAAAAGTGATAGCTAAGCTTGGGGAACATCATCAAAAGTTTGGGTCCATAGCCAGGAAACTCCCCGGATCTTTATTCCACTGAGAACTTGGACAAACAAAAACCCACAAATTCTGACAAACTCCAACTGCTGATTATGCACGAACAGACTGCCATCAGCCAGGATGTAACCCAGAGGCTTCTTCACAGAATGGCAGGATGCCAGGGCAAATGTCACAGGTCTGAAAAAAGGGCAAATATTTATTCAAATATTGACCCTTTGCATGAACTTAATGTGATTGTCAATAAAACACATTTTGACACTCATGAAATGCTTGTAATTATGCTTCAGTGTACACTAGAATAATAAAAACACAGAAGGAGTAAACTGTTTAAAACCACGTCCTTGTTTCATTCTCAAAGCTTCTGATCACAACCAGTTTCCTGGCGAAGCAACAATGGTACAGAGCACACACAAAAATACACGTATTAAATGTAAGGCCACTGAGAAGGAAATTGTTTTTCAAAGCTCTGAAATACTGGGAGCTGATAAGAGTCTATACTTGTGTGCCACTGACATGTTTTCTTGGATGTCTGGAAAGAAGGTTATCTTCATCAGGACTAATGGGAGCTTCTTGTGTTTGCATTTGTGTTGCAAGAAATCTGATGGCTCACATCAAAACTTCAACTGTATGCAATGAATCATTCTGACTATACAACAACGGTACAAAGTGTGCTGACAGACAATGCATAGATTAAAACATGCTTTTCACAGTTCAGAACTGATTTGTTATTGCAAAGGGGGAGTTAGTAGAAAGAAAGGGGAAAAATGTTGTTGGAATGCTCACGACAGTCAGTTTGTGAGTGTCTAGGGATGGAAAATTCACGGCACATAGGAGCAGCGGTGCCTGCTGGCTGCCTGCATTTCCAGAAGTGACAGTTTACATCCTTCCTGTCTGACCTGAGGCATGGGATTGTAGCTACTGTTATTGACACCTCTTAACCGCAATTCCTTCTATAATAAGATAAAATAAACTCTCTGATTAACTGACACAGCTAACACAACTCATCACTAATAAATTACAAAAAATCTAAATATTTATTTGACTTCCAAGACTTACTTGGCATGCTTATGTGGGAAAGCATTTGTCTTCTTAGAGGTTTATTTTTGTCTGACTGTCCTACAAACTTCTTCCCCCTTTGGCTCCAAACTTAAGGTTACATGATAAATATCTTAGGGAAGCCACAGAGCAAACGGGAGTCTAATCACGCAAAGTAAAACCATGCATCCTGCTCCCCGCTGAAGCGTTCTTGATATGAATCCAAAAAGATAGGATTCCTTTGGGTTAAGAACCAAAGAATCCTCAGAGGGAGGATCAAACCTAACTCTGAGGTTTGATCTTGACCTCTGATCTCTCCGATAGACACTGCAGCATGCTACAGGAAATGGCAAATAGCAGAAAATTCTCTTACCAAATTTAGATGTATTGACGATCTCTCTTGTGCGTCTGAGTAATGTAAGATAAAGTTTTCTAATCCAAATCCACGGTGCATACAGGGACTGCGAGGAGCGCAAATTCAAACACTTCGCACTTACTGCCATATGAGGGCGCCAGAGTGCGAGCGCACTGTTAAACCTGCACATTTATGGCAAGAAGTCGCGAACGTCCTGCCGCTTTAAGAAGCGAAGTAGAAATCCTGAACCAAATAAAGCTATCTGTGAGAACTACTCATGTTCTCTGTGGTCAGTAGACCTCTGCGCAGTTTGACAGTCTACGGCGCTTTGCGTAAATCTACAGTCGCAATGGCAGACGCTTTGGCTAAAATCCCCGATGTAGAGATTGATCCAGAGGGAACTTTTAAGTACATACTGGTCAGAGTAAAAGCGAAAGATGGCGATGTGCATAAAGACATTGTCCGAGGCACAAAAAATGCCGAATATCACAGTAAGTTATTATAGTTTGCTTCAAGGAGAGCGTCAACTGCGTCGGTTCAGCGCAGACCAATGACTGCTGGTGCAGATGAAAACCTATAGCATGCAGTCTGTTGTGCAGCTTTGTCTCATTTCACGGCCCCTATGGTGGATCTTGCAGCCGTGCATTGCGGAATAGATACTGCACAGCGCAGAGAAATGAAATTTATGTCAACCTGTAGTTGAAGACTACAAAAACGCTACAAAGTATTTGTTTCTATTTGCTATTTTTATTGGAATTAGACTAAATTAGAATCTCAGTTTCTTCTAAATGTCTTCATACATTTTCAGATCATATTTTTGAGAAGGTCAACCCTGCTATGGAGGCTTTGGGGATGGAGTGCAAATGCCTTGGAGGAGGGAAGATCGAGCACAACAACCAAGAGAAAAAAATAAGGGTGTTTGGAGAATCCACTGTAAGTTAATTAAAAGCTGAATAAAAAATTAAAATCGTCAGTAGTATTTAATTCACTAATGTCAGGTCTCTCGCTCACTCCGCAGGCCTTTGGAAAAGCTGACCATGCTGTTTCCGTGGAGAAGCTGAAGACTTTCTTCAGCAACTATGAGATCACCTGGTCAGACGACAAAAAATAGTCGTAAACCTTCGTGACATTTCACTGTTCCGTGAATGAACCACATGATGATGCTTTAAGTGTTCTGTAAAGCAACTATTCAAATACAGTCCTGCATTTCACATTTGGTTTCTTACTCAATGAAAGTAAAAAAATTCTGATTCTGTGCATGTTTTTAAAGGCAAAGTTAAAAAAAATGCCACTCAGAATTGAATCGTTTATATGAACTCTGTAGATATTCTTGTAAATACCTTTTCGACTTTCAGTACCTATTGGCTTCAGTTGAATAGGAGTACTTTTGCCAAGCGTAAAGTCCATACAGGAAAGGGTGAGTCTGTTGGAATCACACACATATCCTGTTACTCAGGAGGGAAAGTTTATTATTGAAAACCAAAAAGAGAGATAACAAGCGTTTTCATTGAACTCATGGATAATCACTTTTGTTTTTGTGCAGATAATAATAAACATCAAGCTAAATTCAGCACAACCTTTTCCAAACACAATGAATAAAAGTCTAAAAAAAAATATGTAAAACTTTCCAGCATTTTATGGCTTTAATCCAGTTCAAATTTCACTTTTGCTTTTATGCTACCAAAAAAACCGCACTTTTAAAATCTGTAGTAAAGAGATGGCACTTAACAAACCACATGGTGATGTTTAGTGTTTGCTGTGATCATTTTCTTTAGTTTACATGCATATTCTTTGATACTTAGTAAAGGTCAGCCCATTTGCAGATCCTGGGTTATTAACTTTAGCATAAATTGATGTTTTAATTCGATGACCACACTGTAAACTTTATAGTGAGGTTAAAGGGAATCTCTTAGGTGTGTCACGCTTTGTTTTATGCCTCCCTGTTGTGATATGGTACTGTGCAAAAGTCTTGAACCACCCCTCAAATTAGATATATGTGCAAAAATACATAGAAATACAATTTATAAGACAAAAAATATTGTACAGTTCTAATGAGCTACAAACTGAATATATAAAATGACCACATTTATTCGTTTCCAGAGCTTGAACTAACTTAGCCAAGCTTTCTTATCATTTTTTTTTTCCCAAGTAGTCTACACTTTTATCTCCACCAAGCTTCCAGAATGTTTTACAGATGGCTAAAGACACCCATGTTGTACTTCTCTTCAGTACACGTTGACAGTTTAAACCAAAGATTTTAGATTTGGATTCATCACCCCATAAGACCTGTTGCTGCTGATTTTCAGTCCAGTGCTTGTATAATTTGGCACCCTTAAGCCTTTTTCCCCCTCTTCCTTAAGAATGGCTGTATGATGTGTTTACAGTAAGAATAGAGATACAGGTTTTAGGAATCAGCTGACTCTCTCGGGTTCTATGTCAGGTCTTTGTTGAATTTCTTCCTATTAAGAAAACGTTGTTTCTAGGCCTGCCAATCCTCCACTACACCACTTTCCTCAAATATTTCAAGGATATTCAGGCTGTTAGTAACAAAAGGCCTAAAGATGCAATTTACAGTTACTGCTTTGCTAAGATGTCTGTTATCTGTAGCCACAACACTTATTCGCCCCTTGAGTTAAGTGCCTTTTTAATGCATGACTGATTCATAGGTCAAGTGGCTTGGTGAGACCTCTGAAAGTGAAAGAGAACTATTGCTCAAGACCACGTAAAAAATATAAAGAAACGAGTGGTAGTGACTGTATATTACTTCAAAAGATAAACAGGGAGGAGAGCAGTTGCTGATGAAGCTGTTAATTTTCTTGGCATTGAGTGTCTTGATGATCCATCTCATAGATGTTGAGGCAATTCAGTTAAATGTCAAAGCAAGGAAACTGAAGGAGGAGATATCTGGAACGAGGACATCTCGTCAGAAGAAACAAGACTCATTTAAATGTGATACAGTGTGTGTTGTAAGTGTGTCTATCCTAAAGCTGAACACAAAGCACCAGCATTCTCAGCTGTGCTGGCAGTATATGAAAATACTTGGAGTGTATAAATGACTTCACATTGGCAGTTGATTGTTATTTTGAATGAAAATAGTAGCTGTATTTTTCATCATAATGATGAAAGATGTTAGAGACCTTTACCGCAAAAGACTGCCCATGATATTGAGGTTGGAAGCATGCTAAATGTCACCGCTGGCACACATTCCCGCCTGTACTTTCTGTTTCACTTTGACTCACTCAGTGCTTAAAAAATCACAAAAGAACCCCATTTAGATAGTGCCATGTAACTTTGGAGACAGGATTGGAATTAGCTCATGTCAACACCCTAAATATACCTTAGTTCACACGGAGTCATATCAGAAGACTTTAAAAAAAACTTACTGGCTTAATTCTGCAAAATACCCAATGACCCTAGCAAAAAGAATAAAAAGCAAACAAAGCCCTTTTCCTTCCACTTTGTATCCCAATCAACAACCAGTTTCCTTTAAACCGATAACCTTTCCATTATCTAGGTATGGGGAGGTCCGCGTAGGAGGTAGCAGGCTTAAAGTGAGAATTAGCCCTATTCTTGTGAAATGAATAATTTACGGTAAGTAATAAGCACATTTTTTGTAATCTTATTAGAGGACACCATCATAATATTTCCTTTATTTTTTAGAGCGCTTTTTTTTAATATATTCAAATTACTCTTTTTAAATGCATGTTGCTTTGAAGGTTCACTAGATTGTAAAAGTGTCTTGAGATTAAAGTGCGATTGGTTGCACAGCCATAGAAAAAGTCAAGAAACTGAAGAAGTCGTAGGGCTGCTGGATTTTGACCTCACTGTCGATCAAATAAATTAAATGCTTTTATTTTGGGAACACTGAAAATATGAGTCTAGGAAAAGACAAATTAATATTGAATTCTACAGGATTCAGTAATACCAGTGTCTTTTTTTTTTCTAAAAACAAAAAAAAAACTATAACGTAGTACAGGAAAAAACCACCATATTGCCATTGTCTCGTGTATTTTTATACTTCCAAATGTACTTCAAACAGGTCGGAGCCCCGTTTCCTGAAGAAGAAGAATGTCCCTTCCTGTAGCAGCGCCAGCTCACACCTCGGGGTGTCTGGGAAAGAAGTCACACAAATGACCAGCATGGGCTCACTTTAATGTTTAAGATCTTATCTCTGAAACAATAGCCAGTACTCCATTAGGTCAGAGTCAACAGAAATTCCAGATGTTCTAGATAAAGATGTATTTTTCTTACATATTTTTAATAATCTAACTCACTTACTTTAATACCTGCATGCTTATATGGTTAAAGTAATTGTCTGTAAAATAAAAGCAGTTAGTTGAATGTTATCTATAGGACCTTATTTGTTCTAAAAGAAAAACAATGAAGTGAAAGCACAATAAAAATAATCCTTAGATTTTTATGACAGGTGGAGATATACTGATAATAAAAATTGCATCATGTCCCTTTTTTCAAGCTATGTAATAAGGGTTAAGGCCCAGGAAATTTTAATTTATGGCCATAAGACTTTTTTTTATAAATATGCACTTTTTTTCAAGTGAAGGCATCTTCTTTCAGCCACTGATGCACATTGATGCATATTCCATATCTTTTACAAAGGTTGTGTTTCTCTGCATTATTGTGACTATACGGAAGACGAATGACACGCAACAGTTCCTGCTGCAAATTAAAAATTTGAAATGATAAAAAAAAAAGAACCCTCAATGGTGGGGAGGGAAAAATCTCAGATAATCAGCTTGGTAAAAAAACATACAGTAATTAACAGCTCGGCCTCATCGGTTGCAACAGTTATAATAGTTAGCTGCGGTTACAGTTGTCACAGTTATACCAACAACGGAAAGAGGATCCGGCCGGTGGTTACTAAGCAACTGTAAACATAAAGCAACTTAAACATAAATACACAAATCACTCCGCTTAAAACATAACTGGCGGTTACAGTTTGATAAAATACAACAAAACAAATTGGCCTGTTACGAATAGGGGGAAAACCGCACAACACTGGATCACCATCCTTCATCTTGCATCCTCTTCTGTCAGCCCTCTGCATGTTCTCCTTTCCCACATCAATCAATATTTACTGTGGTTTTCCTCTTACATTGAATCTGGGGGTCTAAGATCAATCAACTGAAAGAAAACTCAGCTGATTGAAAAATGCATTTCTAGCCTCTATGTAATAAATGAGATATGGAGAAAGCGAACTTTTTTAGACCCCGGACCATCTCTACTGGGAGATCTGAAATAAAATGCTACAGATGAAAAGGAAATTCTTTTGTTTTTGTTAAAGGAAATAAAGACCTTCATTGTTTCCTTGTGTTCATGTCTGGTGTAGAGGTTATTAGTAGGCCATGTAAATACAGGGTTCCAGGAACTCAGGGAATTACACTCAAAGGAAGAGAAGAGAATAACTGTGGACTGGGTCCCCATTACTGTAATTACTGCCCCACCAAATTGTGTCAAAAATATTTGGATTTGTGGTGAGTATCAATTGTCAAGGAGTCAAAAGTACACAAGATAGCAAAAACTGGAGATTTGTGAACATGCGAAAAAAAAGTCTGGTAAAGAAAACCCCATTCTTTATAAAGTGCCAGATTTCCTGTCACCAGATGACGTTTATCAGAAGGGAAAGTATGGAGACAAAAGCTATCTGTGTTATGTGTGTTTGGGTAAAGCATTTTGGATTTCCCCAAAGGGTAACATTCAACATTTGACAGCTATTGTAGTTAGAAGAGAAAATGATCAAAGAGTCAAATAGAAAACACTCAAGAAAGAAAATGAAAAGATTTTGTTGAAATTGACATTAAAGACATTAAACGTGAGGAAGAATAAAGGGGGGAAATGAAAGGGATGAAACAGAAATCTTCTCAGAGAAAGTCTGCATCTCTCCTCAGAGCCTCGGTGTGTCATAGTGGATCACGATCTCAAGTGCTTCTCCAAAGGCTGCATGTACTCCGCCTTGACCTTCACCGTTACTGTACAACAAAGACACAGGACAGGACACATTGCCAGCAGACAATTCAAGTGATTCATTACTGACTACAGCTTGACTCCAGAGGTTTCACTTTAACAAGCTGGTTCACTAAACATTCACATCAGAGTTTCCTCACATAGCCCACCACACCAGACCAAGACAGCGGCATGCAGACCCTAGAACGTTCCCAGTGGACAGAATACTACAGGCTGTTGATTGAAGCCATGACTTGTGACCAGAAGATAATTGATGACATCAACAGACAACATTGCAAGTGGGACAATGATGACAATAAAGTGTACAGGGAGGTCATAATAGCACTGTGCAAGGTCAGACATTATGGCACATTAGCAATCTCGTCAGAGCCTAATGGAAGAAAATAAATGGACAAGACATGACCGACCAAACCATGTACTAATCTGTCCAGGCTACAGGCTCTTTGCCAGAGACCCTGACTCCAACCATTTATTAATCTCTAGTTGGAGGAAGAGGTGGTTCCGTCCTCTGTTTCAAGTGCTATCAGGGTGACATAGTGCTACAGAAATCCTCAACAAGGATAAACTTAATGATTGCAAAGTTGTTGGACTGAAGCTGAGAAATACATACTTGGATTCAACCGATGCACGAGGTTGGAGGTACCACACCTACACACACAATAGCATCAGTTTACTCAGTGTGTGACAAGCTGACAAAGTCAGATTCCCTGTTAATGTATATATTAATTATCATGTAAGATAATTAGCCTGACGTAATGGTGCATAGCCAGCAAGTCACCCCCCTTATTGATTCTGGTGCTACACACCTGAATTTCTCCTCTAAAAGTTAGTATTAACTGTGTTTATGCGCTCAAGGCATCCAGAGGAGATGTGAAAGACAATGTGTTTTTAGTCTTAAGTGTAATGATGAATAAAAGAAAATCTAAAACTGCTTTTGTATATATATATATTTTTTTGTTAAGATCGAGTACAATTCAAGCAGTGTTACAGTGAAAACAGGGAGATAAGCATCAGAGTGGAAGCCTGTTTAATAAACAAAAACCGCGCTCCCACTTTAAAGTGCTAGGAACAGACACAACAGCAAGCAACAGCATGGCTTCACTTCAATGCTTAAGATCCTATCTGCAAAACAATAGCTAAAACTCAATCACTTCAGAGGCTACAGAAATTCCAGAGGCCTCAGCTTACTGTAATTATTTTTCTAAATTTTACATATACAGTCTTAATGTCTAAATCACTTCCTCTAATACCAGCATAGCTGTATTGTGAAAATGCTTGTATATAATATAGCAGATGGTATATGGCTACAAATGGCTTTAGATGGCTCAACAGCTACAAAGGTGAAGAAAATAGCTTAATTATGGCCTAATTTGATCCCACTGAGTCAAGAGTTTGTTGCTGGGCACAACAACTCAAAGGTACAAAATAACCGTGCAAATTATTAAAGATGTAGTAACTGTAGTAAAAAAATAAAAACATATTTCAATAAACAAAACTATACAAAAAAAACAATGAAATGAAAGCAAAACAATAAATAATTATTTGTTTTTTCCCCCTTTTTCTGAGCGTACACAGATATTACATAATGTTCATTTTTTTCCTTTCTGAAAACTATAAAATAAGCATTAGGCATTAGAAAATATGCAATTATTGCCATTAAACTTTACAAGAAAGATCATGATGTTGATTGCAAAGTATTATTTTCTTAAGAGAAGTCTTCTTCTTCTTGCTCCCTTTAGAGGTTTAGGGGTTGTCTGGTGTGCCTACCCACCCCCCCAACACGGACGATGATGCAATTCTACATTGCACTGGGACTCATCGAGTCCAGCCTCACCTTCTCCATCACCGTGTGGCACGCTGGAGCCACCACCAGGGACAAACAGAAACTGCACCGTGTTGTGCGCTCTGCTGAGAAGGTGAATTGAATAAAACTCATACAGATAACCTGGTTGTGTGCCGCTTCAGATTTCCACAACGCTCTAACTTGTTCTTCAAACCAGTTAACTTGAGCTGTCTCTCTCACAGACTCATTTCTAATCTTGTCCATCCTGATCACTTCCTCTTCTTCATCCGTGTTGTGAACTGTCTGTTGCTTCTGACCTTCACTGTCGTTCTCCATCAACACTCTCAAAGGCACTGTGTAATGCTCCAAAGCTGTTTTAAAAAGGTTAAAATGTCCACTGAAATGGAGATATCTTTCCTAGACAGATGCTTCCTAAACATCACTCATTAGTACAGTTCCATTTCTATACTGGATCATCCTAATCTGGTGCACAGTCTCTTAGGCTAGCCAATCAATGCAAGTCCTTTTCTCCTTCCTTAGGGTCCAACCTCACACACAGCTCACTATAAGCCTTTTTCTTTGCTCTTGGCACCCCTTTCCTTGTGGAATGGAGACTCCCAGTCTAAATTCTTCATTTCCCTAATTAGGTTCCATCACCACTTCAGCTGTACTTTCCCAGCTTCCCCCTGATTCTTCTCCTTAATACCTTACTCACCCAGCAACTCCTTATTACTCATATTTCCTTCAGCTACATGCCCACTGAAGTCTGCTTAAATTACTACTGTCTCACCCCTAGGGATACTCCCTACCTACTCATCCAACTTACACCAGAAATCCTCTTTCTCGTCCAACTGACACGTTGTGAGGCATATGCATTGACAACATTCAGCATCACCTCTTTGGTTTCCAGCTACAGAGTCCCCCTTCTGTCTGAAAACCTCTTCACCTCCACAACACTATTCACATACTCTTCCTTTGCAAGATTACCCCTACTCTGTTACTTTTCCTATCTGCACCAGGCTATAACAACTTGAATCCACCCCTAATGCTACTGGCCTTGCTTGCCTCCATCATATCAGCCAGCTCTCTCACTTCACCAGTCATAGTCCCTATTCTAACCTACAGATCCCTCTTTTTCCATCTCTCTTCCCCCTTTCATCTTTCTTTTGTTTTTGGCCAACAATAGCACTGTAGGAAATCTAATTTTTTAAATCCACATTTAGTTTGCCAAAGATTGTTATATCGGACACCCTTCCTGACACAACCCTCCCTGATCCCTGGCTTGGGACCAGGGTTCTCCCAATAAGTCTGCCAAAAAATGATTACAGATGCTTGTATCTGTTATGGCTAATATCCTTATTTATAGTAGTAAATAGGCTACAATCAGCTGGGTTTATTAAGAAATTACCCATTTTGTAAGTATTCTTATGAATCTGCATTACTGTCCCTAACCTGTGTTCTACATTGTAATCAATCTAGTCCTTTTTGGTAACTTAAAATATCTGTAGAGAACTTTTAACTATAGTTGTTGCAGTTTTTGGTGTCATGTTTCCCAGATGGCTCTTGAAGTAAATAAACAAATGTTTAAGCTCACTTAGACTTTTTTGCATGGCTAAATTAAAGATAAATAAACATCACTTTGCCATAAACTGAATGTATCTTCCACCGTTGAAGCAGATTTTCCTTCTGACTCCAAATAACATGACATTCATGAGAGAAATCTTTGACAGATTAGGAGTCAACAAGTTATTATTAATTTTATGCAAATTGCTTTTTGCCATTCAGCACAAGTACACTGGCTTGTGACCCCACTCCAATGTTGTTGTATTTGTTTTTGACAGTTTCTCCGACACAAAAATCGGATTTTTGGAAGGGCAATAAGTTTTAAAAATGTTAACCTACAACTAACACGTGCCACAGTTAGTGTGTGCATATTCACAGAAAAGATCGACGTGAGTGTAATTGTAAATTCCTGTCTTTTAACATTGTCTCTGTGGGCTCCAAGTCAGAGTTGTTATTTCGAACGCTTTGCAGTTCAGCAGATCTCTGATTGGTTAAACTCCTAGAAAGCTCATATTTTAACTAATGACAATGAGGGTTGATGTGTCACGTGGGTCGCAACGTCACGTCCGACTCAAACTACGGCGCGCGCTATGTTTTATGCTTCCTAGATTGAGTTAACGATTTGTTTGCTACGTTTCAGTCGTAAGAAAGGTAAAATGACAACAATTGAAGACTCCTAAGAACGCTGGTGGGAATTTTTAACCTCTGAAAAGAGAAGTTCGTCTTGTATTTGCGGTAGGATGCCATACGTATTATCCATCGAAAACACAAGTTAGCAAAACATGTCAGTAAACACACAAGCTAGCTGACGTTTTGTACTCAGTGAATTCATAACGCCAGCTTCTTATACAAAAGTACTGGTAACACTATCTGTATGGTATTTCAGATATTTATAATACAATCAGGCAAATCAGAGTTACTGATGTTGGGAACGTTATAATATGTCCTTTTTTTTATATAACCGATCAGAATTGATATCAAAAAATGAATTTCCTTGAATAGCTAATTGGTAAGAGGGCTTGGGAGTCATTTTCAGAAACTCAGTTAGTGATAACTTGGATGAAGAAAAACATCTGTTCTCTGGACCGCAGTGCACGTCTTCCCCAGATATCATCATCATGTCCCAGACCAACACTTCTCTCTTGGACGAGGTGGTGCAGTGGAGTCAGGAAACCTGTCGCCAGGAACTCAAGTCTGTCCTGCCAAGGCTCACTATATCCTCTCTAATGTTTGTTGCCTCGTCCAAGTTTTATCGTTGTAAGCTCATGGTTCACAGAGTCACCTGTCTCTAATAGAAAATTGGAAAAACAACCAAAAAATAACATTAATCCTGTAGCTAAAATGATAAAATAGGTAGGTCGGCATTATATTAAAAAGCACCCTGTAATGCACCTTTTTCCTTAACTGTGTCCACTCCTTGCATTGTCAGTCTGAGAGCTGGGATGATCACATACGTGAGTTTTCTAATTGCACACTTAATGATTACAAACTTTGATATGACTTGCTGTTTAAGTATATTTATATATATATATATATGACAATTTTACAGGTATATTGAAGATAATTACAGACATGTTCCTCCCTCATATTGGTTTGCCAGAACTAGAAAATGATTGCTTCTCCAAGATCTTACCAAAGGTATCCTGATAAATGCAAAATAACTTGAGATGTGGTTATGTGAATACCATCATTTGTTATTTGGCAAAAAAGTGTATACAGTGCTCTTTTATCATCCGAATAATGAATGAATGAAC
>VUQR01025777.1:1999-15932 GCA_015108515.1 Hemichromis elongatus | reverse complement strand
CTGTTCCAGGCTGTGACAATGTTTGACAGCATGATGAAAGAAATCACGGACCAAGTCGGAGGACTTTCAAGTCAAAACACTGAACTTTGTGCCTTACTAAGGAACATACTGCAGGTATTGCTACACAGTGCATTTCAAAATGGTACAGGGAACCCATTCAACTTTTCACATGCAATATGTGTATATGTCCATTGCTCTAAATTTTCTCCTAAATTAAACCCTGGATTATATTGATTCTGTTCCCCTTTTCAGGCAATGATGCAGATCATTGATGCACTATCCACTTGTGTGCGTCATGTTGGCTCATTGGAGGGAGCCCCTGACCTGGACTCTATCCGCTCGCTCCCAGCTTGTATCCTAAAAATTCTGAAAGAAACGTTTCAGCACTGCAAGGTCAGAATATTTCGTTTGCTGGTAGTTTTTATGAGAAAAAGATCTCAAATTGAAATTTATTTTGTTTAAATAAATATGTTTTAACTTGATGTCATATGTAGACAAGAAAACACTTGTAATATTAAGGTGGTAAATATAAGTTTACTCTGTTTGCCTCAGAAGCTGTTATTGCTGAAATCTTTGACCCTTAGTTGATTTGCTAGTCTGCTAAGGATCATTATAAAAATATAAACTCCAATTCTGGTTTAGCTTTAGCCTTCTGAGAATTAGCTTCACATTATGTCAGCCCTCCTTGATATAATGCAGAATTCATACCTCTGTCAGCACTTGCAAGCTACCAGCTCCGTGAAACAGCAAAGAATGCTGAGACACAGATTTAGTGCTTTATTTGCAGAGTACATATGCAGCAGCACACACCGGTAAATGATGACAGCCTTGTAGCCCACATATGTAGCCTTTGTACAGATTCAGTACGGAGGTCAGTAAATGCATGAAACTGACAGGGCTTCATATCATTGGCGCTTAGAAGCTTAAAGGGAATTTGTTTGAATTGTGTTCATTTTAAGATTCAAGACATTTTTCATGACATGTTCTTTTTCCTTTTCTCTAACGCTGCAGAAATTGTTTATGTCCATATTTCAGGGTTTCTTTATACATGAGGTGTTCTGTGAAGTCACTGCGTGTGTTTTAGTTTTATAACATTAATATTAATAAACAGGCTGACTATGTTTTAGTGGCTGCTGAGAATGTAATAAGTGGTTAATTACAGGAATTATTGTGTTACAGTTATTCACAGCTAAATGCTGACACTAATCGAAGTAGTGCAATTTTTGTGTGTTCTTAGGACTCATCATTTTTAATATTTATTTCCAACACAAAATCTGTCAAATTTAAGTGGTTGAAAATAATTATACAGAACGTCTTTACGTTTTACTCATCTTGTTTACACCAAATTTATCACATAAACTGTAATCAGTGCAAGAAACTGACGGATAACTCATGTGAATAGCATCCCATCATACTGCAGCAAGAAATGTAACCACTTAGCAATGCAAAAGAACATAAAAGCAGTTACAGTTAATTTGAAACTGATTTATAGCCCTAAAGAGCTTTATTTGAAGGAAACAGAATTGGGAAAGCATATTGTGTCTGTTGTCCACAGGACAGTGAGGTGCTCTACTGTGGCCGTCTGTCCCTTGTGGCTGACTTGCTCCAGGGATTATTCAAGGAGGCCTATTCACTTCAAAAGGGTCTCTTAGAGCTGCTGGATAAGATCTGTCTTGACAACAGTGCCTCAGAGGAGGAAGTCTCTGATATTGTTACAGGTGTGTTCAGTTGTCTGTGCAGGTAAACATCACTGTGCGTTTCATATTTTCTCCGTTTCTGCGCTCATGTTTCTTAATGCAATCTTCAGTTCATTTATCATACTTTTTATCTTCCTCAGTGATTCATAGTCTGCTGGATATCTGCTCTGTTATCGCCAACCTTGATATAGCATTGCATGCAAACACCTGGAAGTTCCTCATCAAGTTAGTGCAATCAATCATTAAACTTTACAGTTAACTCGACAAATTTTTAGTTTTAAGATTTGGATGAGTTTATTTGTTGTTGTAACTATTTGAACGGGACGTTATTTTGTTCAGAATGAGTCTGAAGTACCAGTCATTGGTTGAAGAGCATCTACCTCACAGTGAAATCAGCAACAGCCTTGTTGACAACTTGTTGACATCCTTCCACAACTGTGTGGAGCTGGCTGAACAGATTAAACACGCTGGCCTACAGGTAAAAAACCTCTCATTATAAATACACACACATATATATATGACAACAAATTGTTATTCTCTCTCTCTCTGTTTACCTCTGAAATAATTTTAGTTTGTATTATATGCAAAGATTGCAGCTCAGCATATTTGTGACTTTGACTTGATACCAACTAGAGTCACAACAATGACAGAGCAAATGCCGAGTGTTTCCTGTGCTGTAACCCTTTGTACTTAAAGAGAGACTCGGGTTTGTCTATAATACCGTAGGGTCACCTTGGGGACCTTTTGTATTAATGCTGTTCTCTTTTTACAGGAGGCCACGCAAAGTCCAGAATACAAGCTGTTCCAAAAAAGTGCAAAGATGTGCAGATTTTTTGCCAACACTTTGATTCATTACATAAAGGTAGTTAAAATTAGGTTTTATTTCAGTTGTTTTTTTTACGGCATATTAATGTTGGGCTAGCTTGTATCGTATCTCTAACACACATTTCTTATTTTTTTTTTCCTTTTAACAGGAGTTCAAATTTTTTCTAACAAAATCTTGTAGCTGCTTCCACCAGCTCTACCTCCAGATCATGAGGTATGTTGTTTACATGTGATTTTTAAAAAATAAATGAATAAAGTCACAGTTTATCTTTTAATTTGTGTTTAATACGGATTATAACAATGCGGCCGGTGTCTTTCAGTAAATTCCCTCCCAGCTTGTGCACTCCAGAACTGCCCGTAGCTTTGTCTCAGGAGCTAAATGCAGCAGCTCTGGTTCCCATGGATGCCTTCCTGCTTCAGCTGTTGCCTTTAAGACCTTTTGCTGAAGCTGTCCTTCAGCAAGACCTGCGTAAGTGAAAAGTTTATCTTGCTGGACGTGTTCATGACTCAGTAGCACAGTTGACAAATGCCTTCCTGTTCCCTAATGTAATAGAAACATGACTTTTAAAACTCAGCAATTAGAATTTGTGCACTAATGACATTCCACTGGCTAATGACAGATAGTATGCTGCTCAAAAAAAGATAGTAGGTACACTTTTTAATCACATTATACCATCAAGTCAGGTAAACTTCTGTGGTCGAGGATTGTTGAATCAGTTTCAGCTGCTTTGATGTTAATGAAATTAACAGAGGTGCACTAGAGAGGCACCAATGAGAAAAGCCATGAAACGAAACAGGAATAGTTTCACAGGTGAAGAACTCTGACATTTTTTCCTTCCGTGTCTTTTCTGACAGTTTTTTCACTAGTTTAGTTAGGGTTAGTGTCACTACTGGTAGCACGGGGTGATACTTGGTCCTTACAGATGTTGCACAGGTAGCCCAACTCCTCCAAGATGGCACATCAATAGGTGCCTTTGTCAGAAGGTGCTCAGATGCTCTTGTCACCCAGCACAGTGTCAAGAGCATGGTGGAGATTCCAGGAGGCGGGCAGTTTATCAGGAGAGGTGGACAGGAGCGTAGAAAACCTTAACCCATTAGCAGGATCAGTATCACAATGATCTGAATGTCTCTGACCAAACATTCAGAAACAGACTTCATGAGGGTGGCCTGAGGGCCTGATGTCATCACGGTTGCCTCCAATACTTTTGTAAAAGCTGACCTTTGTTACGTTTGTAATTTGTTGGGATGTGCTGAGGAAAAAGCCTTGCTCAAAAAACGTTGCTATAATGTTTGTAGATGTTGAGCGTTACAGATTGCACAACATACCGGTACTGTCTGCAGGTTTAAGTCCTGAACATGAGCTTCCACACTGTCTGTTGCTGGTGAGCATCATGGGAAAACTGGCCGGCCAACCTGAGGAGGTGCTGCAGCTTTGGTATACAGGCAGTCAGTTTTCAGAAGAAAATACCAGGTATTAATGGTTTTGGATGATTTAATGAACGGTAATATTTTAAAACACTTAGTGTGTTATTGGAGGACCTATTAGTGAAGTTCAGTAGTTTTATGAGTTACTGATATTGATTTATTATTGACCCGTTTGGTCCACAAAGTTAATTGTACTTTTCTGTTTTCACAGTGCAATTAAATGCAGCTCCAGTGTTGCTGAATAATTATGAATATTTATTTAGTTTTTACAGTTTTACTATTTATACATTTTTAATATGCAGTTATGTTATAACATGTTGTTGTATGTATGTTTTAAGCTGTTAGGGACAAGTGTATTAGTTAGCAGCCTTACAAAGGTTACATTTATCAGTACTAAATTTATAGTGGAAAAGAGCTTTTTTGTTGTTTAGTGTTTTAAGTGCTTCGTTGTGCCATCTTTGTCCCTAGGCTTCCTCTCTTCCAGGCCATCTTCACTAGTTTCCGGCGATGCTATACTGAGCGTAAAGTCCCCGTGCTGTTGCCTGGGGTGATGTTGAAGGGTCAGGCACAAGTCCAAGTCACTCTGCATCAACACATCTGTGTGCAACTCTGCGCCAGTGTGGCTTGGCTTCCCCCTGAATACTTTCGCATACTGGTGAGGTCAACACAACAACGCACACTGTTTAAGGAAATGCCAGTAGAATGGTGTTACGTTCCCCCCCGATGAGAGGGAAGTAACAAAAAAAGTGTCCGGGTCGAAAAGAGGAGACAGAGGCAAAATGGTTAAATTAAAGAGTTTTATTAAAGCTTCTATTAATAACTAAACTAAAAGAGACAGGCAAGCCACTATCACCATTTAAAGAATCAATACTCAAGTGTTGGTCAGTGAACTGAAAAGCAAGTCAAAAGAATAGTGACCAAACACACTCCTCTCCACTGAGCAGGAGCAAGCTACAACCAAAATACAGCTCACTAGCTGCAACCACTCACATGGCACCTGGCACCCGAGCTCACCTGTCTCTGCCTATAAATAGCTTTAATTGCCGATGTGAATCACCTGTACAAAAGGAAAGAGGTGGCACCTAAAGCAGAAGAGATGGTAGGCTCTGCCCACACAGGCAATTTCAGGAGGAGGCCCTGCTAGGGCCGTAACAAATGGCTCTTATACTGTTTCACTTAATGCGTAAGGGACACTTTAAAACTGTTAATCTGATGTAATGTTTCATTTGTTGTAGATTGTAAATGTCAATTACTAGACCACGATGAAGTTTACACTCATTGGAAAAGAAATTAGGTTTTTTGTCGATGATATGGTGTTACATATCAGGATATAATAAAAAAACAACTAGTCCTTAACAGGTACAGCACATGAAATTACACCACAGCAGTTGATGCTGTGTTTGGGATTTGTAAAATGTGCTTTCCATTATGTCCAAACATCTCCATTTGGTCTTGTCTGTCCAATGGGCAGTTTTTCAGGAGTCTTATGGTTTGTTCAGAAGCCGTTTTCCAAACCTGAGCCATACTGCGATGTGCTTCTTAGTGAGACAGTTTGTGGATATTAAACAATCATACTTATTCAGCTTTTCTGTAATTGTATTGTTTTGCTATTGTATTTTTGGACGGGACATCCAGAAAGTGTATATTTAGTTTTTCATACATTTCTTTTGGCTGAATTATTGTTAACTAAATGATGGCATGGTACAATATGCCAAGTCTTATTCTTCAGTAATGAGACATTCTAAGGACCAAATTATGTTTGCCTGATATAGAGAACCTTAGAGGGTAAACTTTATTTTTTACCATTATTGTATCATTTTTATCTCCATCTGGTGGTCCTAGGAGTATATCAAACCCAGCCTCTGCCAAGTAGTGAAACGCGTGTTTTTATATACAAGCTGCTTGTTTTTATATATCAACATGTTTAATACAAGACGAAGTGACTTAAACTGTGGGTGCAGTATATGGAAACAGCAAGGACCTTATTAGCTTGGTCAAAAAGAAAGATTTCAGAAAGTATCCAATCAGGACAAAGCCTCACTTGAACCTGACCTGAGCCCGGACCATACACAAACATTTCTAAATGAGTGATTGTGCCAAGTATGACTTCATGGCATTTTATATTTAAACATACTAACAATAATATATAGCAATATATCTAGTTTTACAGTATACATAAATGAAATAAAGTAAAATAGAATAAATTGCCAAATAATAACAAAAATAAAAGGATGCATATTTAAAAACGAATTTTCATTCTAAACCATTATGTGATTATAAGAACTTTATATTAATCACTGTTAAAGACATTATTAGGTTGTGTGTAATCTCATGGTGACCATTAGCAGCGTTTCGCTGCAGGATTTCCCTCGATTCAGGGCTTGTTTTTCTTTCGTTTTTCTGTGATAGCTACATATTATGTTTTTTTTTTTTTCTTCCCACCATTTCCCGGTTTTATCTCACTTCCCCTCTTCTTTATCTCTCCTTCTCAGGAATGTTGCTTGCTTGAAGCTGTACTTCAGGCTGATACTCAGACAGCTCTGTTGGCAGCAGATGTGTGGTGCTTTACAGCACGGTGAGAATGAAGAGTAATGCCGTTTTCACGTTGGGGTTTTCTCTGCAATTTTTCTTTTGCAGCCATCTAACTTTAAAATATAGTCACATATATTAGTTAATCAATATATATACATCTGCGTTTAGGTCAGGACTAATTTTTGGGTCTTTTTGTTTTGCTATGAGGGAGCTTTAGACTAATTTTAGTTATTGCCTGTGAAGATTTTGTGTATTTATTGTATCAAATGCTTTTTTTCCCCCCTTTTAAATCTGTGCTGACAGGTATGGGACAGCAGAGCTTTGCCTACATCATGTCCTTCTTATTGCTCAACTGGTATGTAGAGATCAGGAAAATGCAGAGCGCACAAACATAATGATTTGAAAGTGAGACGCCACAGCAACATTTTGAAACTCCTGAACTGAATTGCTTCCAGAAATGATGAAATTTGAATAGGTCAGCTTCATGTTAGGAGAGTAATTAATTAATTAAATCATAATAATTAATGTGTCACTTTCAGCAGTGCACGAATCTAAATGCAGTCAAGAACACACAAGAGGAATGTATGCTTTTCCTACATTTGAAGCTCGCATTCACTATTTTGGAGAGTCTCTGAAATACTTTAACTATGGCCTGACAGCCCCTCTCAGTCTTTGTCTCATGCGTCACTCCTCACAAAATAACATCTCTCCAGGCAGATTGTCAGATTAAGCTAGATGCTACAGGCTAGCCTGTTTGTCTTGGTGCTCTCACTCAGCTGTTCATCACCCCGCTTCTCCCCTTTAGGTGAAAGCGTGTGCCACCGATTGTTACCAGTCATTCCATCTGGGCATGCTGCTGAAACGCATGGTTTTTCTTATGACGCCAAACCACCAGGTTAGAATCCCTACGAGCAGCGATGAAACATTTAAAGGAAATATGAGTTATGCTAGAGAGTCAGCCCACACTTTTTTAAACAACACAATATTAAGGCTACGTCACACTAATGCGTTTTCGTTTGAAAACGCATCTTTTTGTCTCCGTTTCGCCCTCCCGTCCACACTGAGACGGAGGGTAAACGGAGCGTTTTTGGAAACGCTCTCCAAAACGCATCAATCTGTAAACGCAGCGTTTTTGGCGTAGTGTGGACGGCCGAAATGGAGATTTTTTTTTAAAGGATGACGTATGTTAGTCATATGATGCAGTCATGTGACCACTTTAACCAAGATGGTCAGACAGCATCGTACCGCAGTTGTTTTGTTTACTCAAAGTTTTTAGTGGCCATGTTGAAGATTAATATGTACTCATTTGTGACTCGGAGCAACAACTCCACCTCGTTATCATTCAATGTGACACATTCGGTGCTTTGTCTCGCCATTTCGCCGCTCGTTTTAAAGAGCCGGAAAGTAAATAAACAACAGATGGAAATTACGCAGATCGTCTAGTCTAACGTTTCACGCATACTGCAACGTCATCGTGTTCGGCGGATGCGCTAAGGTGTGAAAAACGACTCAAAACGATAGTGTGGACGCGGATCGTTTTTGCACGAATGCTCGTGTGGACGTAGCCTAAAGTTCCTTCATATATAATGAGTATGCGAAGCTACAGCCATCAGAATAAATTCTTGTTCTCAGTGAAATGCCAGCTAGGATTAGACATATGGTTGACTTTTGCATAATTTACAAATAATGAAATACATGGATTCATATTAAAATTAATTAAAATAGTTGAAAAGCTGGTGTTTGTTTCTTATCGGGGCCTACAACAACTAGAGGCAAAGACAAACATGTAAAATGCTGGCAAGCAGAGGTAACACAGATGACACAAGCTTCTGAAACTCTTTACTGGAGCAACATCGTCACATATGAGTTTGTAATTGTAATTCTCTCACATTCAGTCGAGTTATAATGTAGTCACCATTAACGTAGGTCCAGTGAATCCTTATACTTTCCATATAATTTGGTGTCCTTTGTCTTTTTTTCTTAAACCCAGGTTTACTGCATTATCATGTATGGCACCATCCACCAGAGTAGAGTGCCATTTTCTGGTTTAACATGATGCTTAAGAAATCAATAAAAACAACTTCAATGAATAAAAAGTAATCTTGATAAAGAATGTTTTCTCTCCTAATCTTGTGTATTTATTTTCACAGATGGAGCTGGTGTCACATTTTCCGCCCTCTGAGGTGGAAAACCTTCGAGTGTGGCACCATGTGCTCCTCAGAGCTCTTTCTCAGGACATCTGCCGGCAAGTAGTGACAGAAGTCACTGATTTAACTCAAAAAGTCCTGACTGACTGGCAGAATGGAGGATACAAACTGGGACAAGTCGACAAAGTGGTGAGGACAACCTTAGCAGTGGGATGTAATGGGAGTCTTGCACCCAGTTGCTGAATCTTTTTAGCATGGTTTTGTCAAGTGAAGGGGCTTTGTTGTTTGTGCAAAGGATGAAACAAACTCAAAAATAAACTTGTACTTATTATTTATTGTAGCCTTGCACATGACAAAGACTGACAGTTATTGGATGTACAAACATTAGGGGCAAGGCTGCAGCATCGTTTGTACTTGTGCAGTGAAGATGGCAGCTGGATTATAAATATCAGCAAATGATGTTTGGACTGTGATAACCTTTTTCCTGCAATAGACTGTTAGTCACCTTTCCATTGTTGGCCTATGAAGTCAGAGCGTCCAGTGAGTAATAGTTATGCAGCTGAGATTACTAACACAAAACGGTTACTGGTTGTAAACAAGGTTTTATTACTGATCCATCCATGAAAACATCTTTAGTGAAGGAAAGAAGGCACAGGCTACAGTCTTCATAATAACCACATCTACTAAAAGGTTAATTAGTTAAGTTTTTTGATATTTAATCACAATATAAATTTCTGTTTGTCTGCAGTCATATTTTATCCCTTCAGTCTGATACTGTGAGATTAAATGGAGCCAAAAGAACAATGCAAGAAAGCAGAAAGATGAAATGGAAAAATACACAAATGTATTTACAAAGTTCTTCCTGTTAGCAGAATGCAGCGCTGACGTCTCTCCTGTCGGTGGTTCGAGGCCGGTCCTCTCCCGAAGAGCAGTGTGTGTTGTCCTCTGTGAGGATAGTCACACAGCTCTGGTTACGAATGAGTCCAGACCAGGTAACAAACAGTACACGCGCAAACACACGGAGTAAAGGAGTGGATGCAGGACCAGTCAAGTGTAACCTGCCTTGCTCTAGTTGCAGACCCACCCTGTGCTCCAGTGGACGCTGCAGCTCCTCTTGTCACTGTCGGCCATATTAGTGAAGCACATCGAACCTCACGTCATTTGTCAGGTGTGTTGTTAGCTGTCACATTAACATTTAAAGAAGGCAGAATAAATGTATTGACGCCTGTGTGTGTGTGTGTGTTATCCCAGGCTCTGGTGTGTCTGGATGCTGTGGTTTCTCGGAAGAGCGCTGATTGGTTACTGCTGGCTGCTCTGGAGTTTCTCTGCTCCCTGGGGAAGATCTTTGTCCCTCCTGACAGCCAGGTGATAAAGATTTTAAATGATGATTTCATTTTGGTTTGTCTGTTGTTGTTTATAGATGCTCCTCAAGCTTTGACCGTGCAAGTGTCCTAAATATATCTCACAGTCAAAATCATGATTTGCTTTTTACTTGCTTTATGTGTCATTGCTTTGTTTTACATTTTGTACTGTAAAGGAAAAATATATGATAGAAGCAAATGATAATAACCATTTTTATTTTCTTAAAATAATAATAATAGAAACAGATTAAGCATTTTCTTAGTTTTATGACCTTTTTTGGTTCCAGAGTCAAATTCTTCCACGGCTGAGCAGCCTGTTCGGAGTCCTTTTGGCTGACGAGTCTTGGCTGTTGCACCAGCACACCCTGGAGGCCTTTTCTCAATTTGCAGAGGTATTAATTTACAAGTTTAACATAATTTTCTGTTTAATTCATTTTTATATTACATTACATTCATATACCGTTGAAGCTTAAACATAACCTCGATGTATCCTTCTGATGTCACAGAATACAAACCATGAAGAAGTAATCTCCCAGAGTTTGAGTGTTGAAGAAACCAAAACCAAAGTGGTTAATTATCTTAGCAAGGTAAGGGAATTCTATTAATTGATCATGAACATGTAGTTAAAATAAAGTACGGTGAAGCAGTCATTTCTTTTGCTGCAGACGGTGAATGCGCAGGAAGGTAACGAGTTACGGCTCGAGAGGCTCAAACGGGAGAAACAACAGATCAAGCAACACAATGAGAGGCTGGAGTGTAGCAAAGAAAAGCCTTTCAACAAACCACCTTCTGAGGGTGTTCCAGACTCAGAGGTTAGTGTGTTTCTTTTCTCACGTACACTTTAATATTAGTAGTAGCAGGCTTATTTTGAATTAAAGCTTCCAGAGCGTAAGGAGGCAGTGCACAAAAGCAGCCAGACGTCAGAGATGATCAGTCAGCTGTATTTTTATTCAAATGTTAAGTATAAAAAAAAACAAATACTTTGTTGAGCAGTTAAAGATTTGAGTGAAAGCATCCAACTCCACTGTGACTGTTTGTTTGAAAGTCATTTTTTTTCAGATATTCATAAATGTGTCAGTGAAATTTGTTTTTGATATTTTTATCACAAGATTTTGCAATCCGGGTTCAAACTGTGTCCTGCGCAGTACTGTAGAACATGAATTATGTTATATAAATGACGGTTTAATTCACAAGACCTGTATTTTTCTCTTTAACCATTCATCCCTCTCAGCCATGCCCAAAGAGAGCTCGACAGGAGAACAGCGCAGAGCAGGAGTACAGCCGCTATATCCAGACAGCTGAGAGCGCTTTAAAAGCCCTTCAGGCGCTCACTGATGGTAAAACTAACGGTAGTGCACCACCTCCACAGTGGCTGGAGTCCAGACTGCAGGAGCTGCAGACTCTCCTGACTCGCATCACTACAGCCAGACACACGACCTAGCAGCTCGAGATTCTGACCTCAGGATGTTTGTTTTGGATAGAAAACCCTTTTGCTGCTATTGAAAATGGTTTCTTCTTTTAAAAAAAAAAGGTTAATCTTTGTTCTGTTTTTTTATTAAACGTGTTAGCTACAGCTTCAGTAGTCTTTCCTCGCTGGGTCGCTATATGAAATATCTTATACTGTAAAACAAAACAAGGACATTTGCTACAGTAAGTTTCACTTTATTTCACCATCACCCCAAAAGCTACTAATAAATTATGCAATTCTGATTTCACATTCATTCAAAGTGCAAGCCTTCAGTTAATCAAACCTGACTCTTTCTGGGAAGACCCAGTGTCTCCGAAAAGTTTCTTTATGCCACTAGTGAAATTGACACATTAAAAAAAAGAATAAGAGCAAAGCAGATGAAAACAGGGTTACATTCACCTCTGGTATCAATTGGCAAACAATTTTATAAATGGCTTATTTTGTCCAAGTCTAGCACCATCTGATGAAGAGCTGATCCTTCCAGTGTGAAAGCAAGTTCTCATAATTAACATGATGATAATAAAATCAACGGAATACAAAAAGCCTTAGCCCATCCCTGTCAGTACCATCTCTACTGCATCATGTTAAATGAGAAACTACTTCGTTTTCTGGTCTGTTGGTGAAGTGGCACTCCAGATGTGGTGCGCGGGTTTCAGTGTTCCAGTGGTTAAGTCTTTTACTGCAGATGGAAGTATCGGATCAAACGTAATCACCAGGCGTTGTCCTCCCAGTTCAGGTCATCTTCATCTCCCCAGCCTTCCGGTTCAGTCTTTGAGAGAAAAGAAGTAAATGAAAAAGTGCAAGCATCCACTAGGAAAAATAGTTGCAATAGTGGGAAATTCTTAATTCTCAATGAATACTCTCAGTGATGGTCACTTTTGACCCCTCAGTTGTTAAAGGCTCATGGTGTACTGTCCCTGCAGTGGGCAGGTGGCATGGACGCCCAAGTTTGTGAATGTGACAATTTGAGAATGAGGTGATGGGATTTTCAAATTGATACAATCGGTGCATCTACTAAAAATCTAAAAAGGTCATCTCAGTGACCTTGAATTCAAGGTCAGAGGTCAAGTTTTCTGAAAATCACCTCGGAATTTTGAGTCATGTTCCAACCTGCTGTGATGGGATAATTAAAAGTAAACTTTATGAGTAGAAAAACCCCCCATGTAATTGTCTTTTCAGGCTTGTTAGGACAAGGCCTCCAATAACAGTAAAATGAAGAAACGGAGACACGCCTCGTAACCGATCGTACACAGATGGGGTTTAATATACAGCGGGTAAAATAAGTGTTAAACACGTCGCCAATTTTCTAACTAAATATATTTCTGAAGGTGATATTGACACGAAATTCTCACCAGATGTCGATGACAACCCATCCAGTCCACACATACAAAGAAATCTAAATATAGATGTCCACAAATTATGTGTTATACTGAGAAATGACAGGGAAAAAGTATTGGATACTTGGTACAAAAGCCTTTGTTGGTGATGCCCCCTGTATGAAGTAACTCGTCGCATGTGTTGCTCAGGTATGGTTTTGGTCCATTCTTCCACACAAACAGTCTTCAAATCCTAAAGGTTCTTTGGGGCCCTTCTATAAACTCTGAGCTTTAGTTCTTTCCATAGATTTTCAAGGGGATTCAGGTCGGGTGACCGGCCGGGCTATTCTAACAAATTTATTTCTCTGAAACCAGTTGGCTTGCTGGAGCATCCACCCTCATTTCATTTTAATGATCCTGGTAGATGCCAGCAGATTTTTATCTCAGTGCATTTCCCCATTTCTGCTTCCTTCAGTTATATGAAATTACCAGTGCTGTATGCTGAAAAACAGCCCCACACCATCTCCAAACTTGGCTATTGGTAAGGTGTTTTCAGGATGATACCAGCGTCTTTTGTCCTCCAAACACCGTGTGCATCATGGCACTGTTATTTCACAGGCTTGTCTAAATGTTGTTCAACAGATTTTAAATTTGCTTCAACATGCTTTTTCTGCAGTCATGGTAAGTCTGCATACAGCCCATTGTGCTCGAGTACATCATTTCTTAGAAACAACCTGATATCAGGGCAAAGCATGTAATAGACACGCCGGCCATTTAACACTTTGCTCTCCGAAATGAGAAATTTACACGCATGTAGAAGTTGCAGCAATTTGCGGTAAAATCTGAGGGAAATATTTTATTTCAACTCTTCTGATAATAATTTTCAGTTTGCTGTCTGATGTCTTGTTGGAAGCACCCTGTTGCGCGCCTCCTTTTCTTCATATCATCAATACTTTTTCCCAGTCTCATTATTTCACACAATTTACAGAGACCTTTGATATGATTTCTTCGCATGTGTGGACTAGATGGGTTGTCACCGACATCTGGTGACAATTTCATCGTAACAGCACCTTTAGAAATATATTTACTTTGAAAACTGGGGACATGTTTAATACGTATTTTACCAGCTGCATGTATAACAAAATTGGGATTTCAGAAATTG
>VUQR01025775.1:0-12315 GCA_015108515.1 Hemichromis elongatus | reverse complement strand
ACTATATTTTATTTGTAGTTCGTAAAGGTCGACTTATATGTGCTAAAATAGGTATTTGTTTAGATTAGCATTACTGTTGCTCAAGTAATACGAAGATGTAACGTCATATTTTGAGTTATTTTGTCATGCTATATTTATGTAAATACGATCATTTTTTCTACTCTGTATTTCTTTTTCACAACAGTTTTCATCGCTTGTCTAATGAAGGTTCTGAGAGTAAAAGGTCAACTCTACTTGGACTCTTGTATTTATTGACAAAGGGTTTAGCTTTGTGTTTACTCAGAGTTGCTACACTCTGCAACAGAACACTACAGAATAGAAATGTCACTAAAATCATTAATGAAATTCCAACCACTATAACAGTATGTTCATAAATCAACTATTATCATGTGGAAGTAAAATCAGTGGAAAATGTATTAGCATGCATTTTATTGGTTTATCGCATACCCCACTAATTATCCAGGCTTGGTTCGTTTACTATGTTATGGCCATGGTTTTGTCACGTGCATGTATTGATTTTACAAGTCAAAAAGTTATCTCACATGATAAGCAGGGCAGAAGGTGTGGGATGGAGAGGAGACTAACATAACTTCACATGTAGAAAGCTCATGGTTGTGGTTATGGTCAGGTTAATGTTGGAGGGTGTTATGTAATTTAGAGTCCTCATAAAGATAGCAAGCAAAAAATTGTTCACATGCATGTTTGCATGCAGCACTGCCCTCCTCCTGTCGAGGTGTTGCCTCAACATAAATATGTATTTCCTGCCTCCATTGTCGCCTTGAAGAAAAATGTACTGTGTGTGTAAAATGTGCTTCCTCCTTATTTTAAGGATTGTGTGTGTGTGTGTGAGAAATCTTTAACCAGCCACAAAGCCCGCAGGGCCACCATGGGTAGAAGCAAATTTTCACTCGCACTTCCTCTTATCTTCCTTTCTAATTTTCTCACACCCTTGCAATGCAGATGCTAAAACAGAAGCACGCACGCACACATGCACACACACACACACACACACACAGAGCATGGCAGGGTTATTTTTCCATGCAAAGATTGTAATGCATGCAGAGCAGTACAGTGATATTCTGAAGAGGGGGTGGGAGGGGGGGTTAAATTTTAATGAGTTATGCAGGAGGAGGCCGTTATTTCATTGGAAACACTTGGGTGCACAGGGCAAAATCTATAATCCTCTTTATTGGAAGGAGTCTCCATGAACGTCCTATGGGACTGCTGCCTGTGTACATCTCCATGTTGTGTGTGTGTGTGTGTATGTGTGTGTGTGTGTGTGTGTTGGTGAGGGGGTTGTGATGGAGCTGCCGTGAAATCTCTTTGTTCTCATTCAGGAATATTTCCATTTGAGCACACAGGGATAATCAGCTGTGTCTCACGGAGAGTAATAAGTGCATGATGGCTTATTTCAGAATTCAATTTGAAACAAACATCAAAAGGTGATATTTTTCTTTACTTGTCTATATGATTAATGCATGTGGGAATGCAGGAGTGTAGTGTAATTGGTCGTGTTTAAAGTCTGTTTTCAGCAGCAAACACGAAGCAGCAGAAACACATTTTCACACTAGTGATGAGTTATAATTTAATATGATTTGTGAAGAGACACAAAAAACACTCTTCCTCCACAGCGCTGCACAAAACTTTTAGGCATTTTAAGTGTTTGTTTTCTTGTCTGTTGTCAATACCATGTGATCATCCCAAAATCACTTTTGAAGCAGGACAATGAGCCCACAGAATCATAAAACTGACTCCTGTGGCAGATGGTTAGGCCCCCACAGAGCCCTAATCTCAACATCATGGAGTACACCCATTTCTCTTAATTTTGTCTCTATTTCCTTCACTCGTCTCTTCTCCTTGCATCTGAGTTCTGTCCACTAAGAACTGAGAAGAGACTCAAGTAAGGAAAAAACAGAGATATCCTTCCCTTTTATCTGATCTTTGCTGCTGATGACAGGCACACAGTTGTATCAACGATCAGTCCGATTTTAGAGGTCTGAGGTGTTCTGTAAAAGTGATTTAGTGTCCTCTGTAGCCTCACATGTGACTTAGTGGTAAAATGTGTTTAATGCTGAAAGATATCCAACTCTCCATCTCTACCTATTATTCACGACACAGATTAAGGCAGATGGTTATAGTCAGTGATAAATGGACTGCATTTATTCAGCACCTTAATAGCCTTGTTGTCCGTTTACATAACTTTATTGTTTTTTTTTATACACTTAACCAAAAGCTACCAGTGCCAAAACAAAACAGTATTTTGCTGAAATATCAGATATTGTATTTGCCATAGCTGTCAAACCGCTATGATTTTCCCAATCACTGTGAGACATAGTGCCACAAAATGTGGACAGTATAGTACATGTCAACATCTCTTCTTCTATTTATAGCCTCCACACAGATGTATCTATTTATACAACACCTAAGCCAACAGGAATCAATTGCACTGCAGGGTTGCAAATGAGAAGATGAACAACAACTCATTTAGGTTTTTGTGCAGCTCAGTGTGTAGTCATGTGAATGTGTCTTTTTATTGGCTTGTTTTTCTTTTTTGTTTTTGTTTTGTATTTGTGGGCTCCTGAAACCCCACAAATACACGGAGCCCCCCATACCGGTCGAGTCTGATGGCTTTGTAGAGATCTACAACTTTAAACGCTGTTTGAGAGTTAAGGATAATACCTGGATTCTAGCTTGTGTAAGGGTCAGGCAGGTTAGACATTCACTTGTCACAGTTAGTGCTGGCTCCACAAAAAAACTATAAAAAAAACTGCAAGGTAAATGGGAGCTTTATAGAAAACCTCAGAATACATGAAACATAAAAAGTGGATGCTCCTGTACAACATGGCCAACTGAAACAAGGTTCAAATGATGAGATCAGTGGGTGTGTAAGCACTAACTCTGGGTGCAGTGCTCAGGCTGTAAGAGATTCATTCTACTCTCTAGTCTGTGTAATGCCAAATCCATTGGTAATGGAACTAGGGTCCTCCACTGAAGCCCAGTTTTGGATAAATAACTACTATTTTAAACTATGAAAAGCTACCCTGAAAAAAATAAGGAGTTGAGCAGAATTGGTCCCCCTTTAATAGAATAGCTTGTACATCTTAGCACAGGTGTGTGAAACACGAGACCCGGGGGCCTGAATCAGTTTGCTAAAAAACTCCAATCAGATCAATGGCACAGCTCTGGAAAATTGGAAGAAGGGCTTAAACCTTCATGTGCAGAACAGTTGCAATCAAAACCAAAGAAATCCTGCGACACCATCATGCTTGTTGTACATATTGTAAATATTTACCTGACCCATTTCTGTATCGCTGTGTCTGCATTTAGGCATCAAAACTATATATTTTATCATTGCACTAAATCCATTTTAAAATGCTGTATAATTTAAGTCACTGTCAATCACATAAATGCAAAACATCAGACAAACAGAGTTTGAAATAATTCTTTGACCCTAGACTGTTTCTAAAAATCACAGGTATTCTGTAATCCAGAATTTTTAATGCAACCCTCATACGATCCACATGCATCACCCTCATTTTCATAAGTGCAATGAGATTGCTTGGTGAGGAGATGATGTTGTTAATTAATATGCAGATTTATTCGTCATTTGCATATCAGTCAGTTTGGCGATGCCGAGGTGATGAGGGAATAAAAACAAGGAGATAAATAAAACACAGGGGACCGAGAGTAAAGAAATAAAAGTATTAAAGCTTTAGTGAGAAACAAGAGCAAAGAGAGAGAGAGACGGAGGGGGTGAGGTTAACAGCACACCTGCTGTTCGGGGGTGTTACTGGTAATTTAGCTAAGGTAAGCGGTGTCATTTCCACACCTTTATTTTCTATGCGTTCCAGTTTCAGCTCAGTTGAGCTTTGTTTTCACTGCTTGTGATGCCGTACTGACTGTGTCTGTGTGTGGACAGGAGCTGCTGGAAAATGGACTGGTTCATTCCAGTCTAGACTGCTTTGGCTTGGGAGTGTCTTTGCCATATGGCCTACTCTGGCACGCCGCACTCTTCACTTGGCTGAACATTAAACAGCGATCGCTCGCTTTCTGTTTACGGACTGCTACAACCATCACCCAGCAACACATTTAATGCTCTAATGCCTTTAAAACAACATACATACACTTTTCTCATTCAGCGAGTAACAGAACAGCTCATCACTTTACCTCATGTCATATTTCTTTTTACATTTTAGATTATATCATGCTATTAGACTAACTGATAGCCATTGTTTGATCGTAGCTTTGCATGATTACACTCCTAAAGAGATGATACATAACCGACCACATGCCGAAGCAGTGAACATGGAGCTGAAGCAAGAGGATATATTCAGCATTTCAAGGGAGTGGAGCCTTTTATATATATTAAAACTGAAAGCAGTGAGAGACGAAGTGTAAAGATAAAATCTGCTCTAAGCTGCTATCATACGCCCATCTTAGTAGCCTCATGCCTGCAAATGTTATGTTCCTTTTCTTTTTTAAGAAATGTTTTTCTGCCAAAACTGATTTTGAAATATTGTTTCTTTGCTTTAATCTACAAACTGTAAATGTGTTACAATGTCAGCTGTTTTTTTGGTATATGGGATGATGCTGTTGTCACTGTTACAATGATACAAGTTTAATTAGCTTTTTTGTTGCAGTAACACGATGATGCCGTACTTGTTTGTCAGGTTTAGTGAAAAGCACAGTTTTCTTTGATATTGGAGGAATTGGATGGCAACAGCATTGCTAATGAAGATGTGACTGCAACTCCTGGTGTTTCTTTTTGCACCGAATCAAATCACAATAACTCAGATGACCAGTGTTTAGCATCGCTGGAGAAGTTGGGACTGATGAGGGAATCTGATCTAGTTACCTCAGCTGCCTGGACCCTGCTGATATAAATGAGCAAGTATGTCTCCCAGACAAATTTCCAAACTTGAAGCCAGAGGATGTTAAAAAAGTATCTGGGAAAAATGCTGGCCTTCCAGATCTTTGAAAATCTCTTTAAAATAATCATTCACTTGAAAAAAAAAACTGGAAACACCTCATTTATCCAGACAGTGGGAGTGAAAACATAGTGGCTTCCATTGAATGATATTAGTACTATATGTATTTTACTGGTACTTCTATCATCTCTGCATCAATACGAGGAGCTTTTATTCTTCTTTACTAAAGTGAATCTTTGGGGAATACCTTTGGATAGTTTAGACATCTGAACTTAGACATCGGTTTAAAATTACAGTATTAAACTGTAATTTTACACATCCTTTGTCTTTTACACTGAATAATGATTCTGTATAATTTAGCGACAGGCAGTGTGGTTTCCCCATAGTCAGTTAGTACACTTTACAAGCCTGTTACACTTTACGATAAAAGATAAATCCTGTTTGATGTCATTCATTGCTCTTTGTTACTGCCCAATTCCTTTTTGTTAGTGAGATGATTTAGCTGAAGTGACCTTTTGTCTGCGGGCTGCACAGTCTGTCATCAAGATCCGATCAGCTTTGTGTTGTTTCTTTCGATACAGTTTTCCTGTCTTTGTTTCTCTGTGGGCTTCTAAAGCTTAGCCTTTCTTTAGAAAGGTCAGCAAAGCCCAGCTGGTGCTCGGCGTGTGCCCGCGCATGTGCACAGAACTCTTGCGCCTTCGTGCTATAAATCGTGCAGCGGTTTTATTAGCTGCTCACCTCTGCGAGCCTTGAATCCATCACACACACACATTAACATTCAGACAGGCGCTGCGTTGCTTCGGGGGGCTGTTGAGATGATGTCATGGCTGAAATCTGAAGAGATCTCAGCACATTTAATTCATTAGGACAGTGGTAAAACCTAAACACAGCACCAAGAAAACTAATGAGGAATTCTGTCTTTGTCTCCACAGGGGCCATCAGACGTGAGCAGCTGCAGCACAACAGTGAGTCAGAAGTTTATCTTTCCTGTCTTTTCTTTGTGGTTTTGCAGGTATATGATGAATAGACCCTGTCCAATCACTTTGACATGCCATGTTTTCTTTCTTTCTGTTTGTTTCCACCAGCAAATAGCTAAAGAGTTGATACAGAACCAGCCTGATTATTTGTCACATCAAGCTTTGTTGATCATGTGTTTTGGAAAACTGTCCCTCAGGTGGTGATCCAGACACATCTCTGCAGTTGTTTCCAGCTGCTCTTTGTTTCTGTACAACTGTACTAAGGTTACGTTCACATTTTTTTGCCGTAGATTATTCTCAAGTTTAGTTTGGTTTAATTTACAAAAAAGACTCCTTTATCACATATTAGGATGCACAGTTTGTTGTGCGTGCATGCTGGTTTATTGTTGATTAGAGCCACTGCAGTCATTTTATAAATTTGTATAACATCACTGTGAACTACAACACGAGTCTCTAGTTTTTACTCCCATTGATGGCACAGAGGCAAGAAGGTGCTGTAAAGGTTCCTCAGAGATTTATAAATGATCCATACTGACATGCTCGTCCATGATGTGAATCTCCCATTCCACCACATTCCAAAGGTGCTCTATTGGATTGAGATCTGTTGACTATGGAGGCCATTCAAGTACAGCTGATATCATGCTCCAGACACCACTTTGAGATAATCTGAGGTTTGTGGCACGCTGACAGACGATAGGTTTACCGTGGTCATAAAGGGATGGACATGGTCAGGAGTAATACTCGCACACTGTGGTGTTTAAACAGTCCTCAGTTAGTACTGAGGGTACTATAGTGTACCAAGATAATACCCACACCATTACATCACCAGCAGCAGCCTGCATGTTTGACAGAGGGCTGAATGAATCCATGCTTTGATCGAGTTTACCACAAACCTGAATGTTGCAGCAGAAGTCAGGACTCATCAGACCAGGCAACATTTGTATCTATCTTCTGATATCTCAGCTTACATGAGTGGCACCTGGGGTGACCTTCTGCTGCTGTAGCCCATCTGGTTTTGCATGTTGCTTATTCAGAGATGTTTTTCTGCATACTTTGACAGTAACGAGCGTTTTTTTTTTAAGTTGTTGTTACCTTCCTATCAGCTTGAAGCTGTCCGGCCATTCTCCTCTGACCTCTGGAGTTTTCTATCAGTGAAATGCTGCTCACTGGATGTTTTCTCTTTTTGGGACCATTCTTTGTGAACCCTAGAGGTGTTGTGTGGGAAAACCCAACAGATCAGCAGTTTCTGAAATACTCAGTTATGAGTACCAGAAATGAAACACTACTCAGATGACTTTGAATGTGGGCTGGCATTTGAATCACTTTTCTTCCCCGTTTTGATTCTCGGATTCGAATATATATTAGCTTAATTTTCAAGTCTATGAGATTTGTGGCATGAGGCAACTATTTGCCTTATTTTGTATTGAATTTGGATACCTGGACACAAGGACATCTCTTTACAAGCAGAATAATTTTCGTTTAACAAAAAACAACGGTGCAGGATGACAGAAGCTGAGATAATAACTGATTTTTTTTTGGTGTCCTTCAATGTATTGCTGAAATACTGGTATAGTCTTTAGCTGAACTTAGTTAGTTCCTGGATTTGCTGTGGCTGAAGTGTAAGATAAGACTCCACATATGCTTTTCTTGTTCATTTTGCCCTCTGTGGTGAAGAATATCTCTGAGTATTTCATGAGTATCTGATCGATGCAGCATTGGTCACAGTTGATTTCTATTTGTATTGATTAGCTTATATTCCAGCAACATTCAAAGACCGTCCTTTGCAAGGTGGAATTTTTCAGCACAGATTGAGAATGAATCTAAACGGTGAGCCGTTGTTTCAGTTACAATATTTATTCTGAATTCAAATCTAGTTAAGTTATTAATAACTTATTATAGTTATTAGTTATAGTTATAATAATGTTTTCTTGCTCCCTTAAAAACATCAGGAGCTTTCTCGAGTCAACACACACGTGTAACGTTTTATGTGGTAATCGTGTGAGTAGTTAGTCTTCTGAATCAAAACACTGATTACACTGATCAGTTTGAATTCTTGATGCCAAATTTTTTAATTGGGAATGTGTGACTGTTAAAATGAGCATCTACTAATAAAATGTTATCATGAATCATGATCTTTTTTTTTTCTTCTGTGTTATTTTATATCCAATCAAGCCTGGATTTAAAAAAAAAGAAGAAGAAGCAAAAGGCGCAAAATTAGATACGAGATGAGCTTTTTAGAACACCTGCTCTGATTATTTTGACTAAACTACAGTTTACGTATCCATCTAAATACCAAATCACATTATATGATTTAAACTGAGATAATTGAGAAATTATCTGAAAGGACAGAAGGGACTGGAGCGCACCATGCTTACAGACTTTCATTGTGTGTCACTACAACTGTGTCTTCATCGGAGCCAAGCAGTGACAAAGATACAACACAAAATATAGTCAACATTTCTCATTGGATAACTGAACAGGATTTCAGACAGTTTCATAATGACTCTAAGGGGGATTTGACTTGATATGTATGTATCTGGTTGCCAGGACACCAACATCCTGCAAGACTCTCACAAAGCTTAAAATGTATAAACTACATCTGAAGTACAAATGCCTCGGATGAAAAAGTGAAATGAAAAATTCTACTTAAAGGGAACAAAAGCACAAGCATGATGTAGAGGTCCAATTTAGTCTACATCTGCCTGTGTTAACACACCTAATCATTGCAGCCAGGTCCCTAACTATAACCCTTTACAAAACCAAACAGATGAGCTTTATATAGAAACATTAAAAATGACCCACTCTATCAGATCAGATCAGATCAGATCAGATCAGATAGTAGTAAACAGAAAACAATATAGAATACAACTTAATATCACAGGATTGAAAATGCAGACAGTACAACAATAAGCATGCAGGAAGGGCAACAAATGAGAGGAAAACTCACAAAATCAGTTTTTCCTTCGTCCCAAAGCGCTCCAATGTGTTTAGTTTGTGGATCCAACTATCTATCTATCTATGGAGTAGTGAGCTAATGACAACAATAGCACCACTTATGGAGGGTGAGGCTTTTTCCCCCGTCACAGAAAGGAGTGCTGGTAAAAATAAATAAATAAATACATAGAGTCTGAAACAAACTGCATAGATGCAGATAGTTTGGCTTTTGATTTTTGCCACCAACAAGTATTTCTAGGCTCTGCTCTCTGGAGGTTTCCATGGTAGCAGCTGTCCTGATGCTCTGTAATGATGACCTGAGGAGGAGTGAAATGGCTCATTTTTCCTCTGCTTTCTTGCTCTCTCTTTCTCTCTCTCTGCTGTGCTCAGTGTGTAGTTCTTAACAAGAATCTCTCACTACAACAGATGGAGAAGATGGAGATGTGCTGAATTTTCGGATCATGCGATTTTTTAACTTTCATTGTGCACACAGTCTCTTACCCACCGACCCAAGCAGGAGCTTGTAGTAATCTTATCGTAAACACTGGAAATCTGTCTGGAATATGAGGCATTGATGTGATTCATATCATTAGCTTCATCTGCTTTAGAAGGATTCCCCATCAGCTCAAAAGTCAAATGTAGATTTAGCTGACACCGTGAGAGGACACATGCAGACAGTGCATGTTTTTTGTTTCTTTTTGGCAGTACTTCATGGATATGAATGCATGAAAATCACACTCCGTCATAAAGTACGTAAAAACAAACAGAAAACTCTTGATTGAATGAAAACTTCCTTTATGTTTATCAACAAAGTTTTTGTAAGATTTAACTTTTAATTTGACTTGTTACATTAGCTTGCATGCAGCTCTTGAAAGCACTCATAAAGTAACACCTACCAAACCCAAATCACTCAGCACAGTAAATTTTAATAATCACAGTGCTGTAATAGTGGGCGTTGCACAAAGCAGGTGCTGCTCTGCAGCTGAGACAGATGAGACACCTCCAGGTAGATGTTTGGTTCCTGCTGACTTCCTTTTCTTTTCTGTAGCTGTGGCCACAGTGGTGACCAGTTTTGCAACCAGAGATGGGCAGTAATGCATTATTGTAATCTGATTACTTTTTCAAATAACGATTGAAGTAAAAAAAAGTAAGAAAAGTAATTAGATTACTGTTCCCGCTGTGTTACTGCGTGACTAAAGCATGATTTTGTTTGTGAGAGTGTCTCATGACAATGACGTACGAGCGTGCGACGCCTGTGGCTGCAACAGACGTGTGTAGATCAATAATAGATGTGAGGGAGAAAGCACGACTGTGCAGCGTTTAAAGCTTGGAAGTACTGACATTACTTTGAGTTTGATTCTGTAAAAAGTGACAAAAACATTGCGACTGCTGAAGAAAACTTTTCTCTACAGTGAAAAATTTATAAATCAGTGAAGTAATGGGAGTGCTTTCTTGGAGAAGCAATCAGTATTAGTAACTAATTACTGTTTTCAAGTAACTTGACCAACACTGTTGGTGACACATTTTTCAGTAGAGACTGGCGACTCCCACAGGGTCAGCGACTGGGCCCACGTGAATGACACCAGACTGGTATTAGTAAGCAAGTTTATTATAGTTAACTAAAACTAAACTAAAATTACATGTGAAAAAACACTGTAGATAAATAAAAATACAAATTAGACTTTTGAAATATTAAAACTAATTGAAAAAAAATCTGTGAACTTGGAAATCTAACTAAAACAAAATAAAAACATAGAGCAAACAGTTGTGTTAGTGTGGTAAAAATTGTGTTCAATCAGATTGGATTTCTACAAGATAGTAAGTCTCTGCTTTTCAAAAGCTGCGTGTCCTTGTTTTAACAACTGTATGGATTTTTCCAAGTCTTGTATCGGATATATGCTCTACAATATTAAACACAGAAAAGAATAATTTCAAAAGACTAAATCAATTAAAAGTGAAATGCCATTACACACCAAGACCACACTATTTTTGCCGAAAATTGATTCTCAAAAATGATGAACTGAACATGATGAGCTTGTCCTCATGTTTTTAAACAAGAAAAGGAAGAAACAGAGATTTTGGCTTCATCCGGTTCTCAAAAAAAGGCAGCAGCAGGGAGAGTCTCCTGGTTTGATCCAGGAGCTGAAGCTGCATCATGAGCGCTTTTAATACATATTTCAAGAGGACAGTCGGGCAGTTTGAACTCCTGTTGGCAGAGTTGGGACCACATCTGAAGAGGCAGAGAAATCATTTCAGAGAGCCGATTGACCCAGAGCAACATCTGGATGTGTGTCTCAGCTAAAATAGTATTATTTTATTATTTGTATTTTTATTCAAGTGAACTTGTCGCCAAACGCAGTGGTCTTAAATCTTAATGCTTTGAAAAAAAAATGACACAAATTTGTCCAGCAAAATGACACGGTTAGTGTGAACGGTAGGCGGAGTAGACGAGTCCAAAATATGTAAACGCACAAAATATTCACACAAAGTCCTGCCTGTAAAGGCCTTAAAACTAAACATTTTCAAACAATAAAAACGAAACCCACAAAAAAATCGACTCTGGAAACTAACGGAAACTATACTGCGTTAAAAATAAAAGGCAAAATAAAATAATCATTAAAAACTACACAACTATAATAAGTCCGGTTGCCAGACGGTCGCCAACACGTCTCTAGGCCGATGTGACTCAAACTTGTGTCTCTTCTGTTAACACGCCCAAACACTGTCCAGTGAGTTCAGCCTCACTCGTAAGATTTTAGGCACCACAAGTTGGAAATTTGTTATCCAATCCAACTACATTCATACCATCAACCTTCTGAGGTACCTCCTGTGTCGCATTCATCAGTTCTCTATCAACATTAACCAGATGTAGTTTTTTAGCGTCATGTTTCGCTTTTTCATCCTCAAGCTCTACTTTGTGAATTAATCCATGCAATATATCACTGACACTTTTATTTTTACTATTTTAATCACATTTTCCCTTTTTACTTACCTTTGTGTCAGTATTGTGACTGGAATACTTTAATTTGTATCATTTCACTATGGATGCAAACCTGTCTACATAGCCAGCCAACAGACAGCGATTTTAAATCCTGCTCGTTTGGCCTAAAATGAGCAGCATTTCTCGTTTTGCCGTGGAAGTTCTGCTCTTACTACCATCTTTGCTCTTACAGATTTCTCCCATGGATTCTTTAGGCTGTACTACTCTCGTTTAATTTTCCATCTACCACTGCATTAAACACATGCACATGCATTATATGCAAGGCTCAAATGTAGCAAGCCTTGTGTTTGTGTGTTTGTGTGGTAACTGCAGGCTGTGACAGAGCAATGAGGATGCATCAGGATGGATTAACACTGTCGCCGTCATCATACATTCATCGTTCTCCTCCCTCTGCTTTTTCGTTCTCCTTTTCTTCTCCTCCCTTCCTCCCTTTCATCAGCTTCCCTACTCTGTGTTCCTTATTCCATAGTTGCTT
>VUQR01025772.1:31496-42007 GCA_015108515.1 Hemichromis elongatus | reverse complement strand
AGAAATAATTACAAATTGATAAGTACTTCTCATTTTTGATTTTTTTAATTTAAATGAAAGAAAAAAGGAGTGGTGATTATATAACTATTCACTGAATACAAAGAAAATGTACTATATCGTGATATGAATTGAAATATCGGGATATGAGATTTTGGTGATATCCCTAAGTCACGGTATTTTTGACTAAGGAATTATCAGATATCCTATAATATAATTAACATTGAATCTTTCATTTTTGTCTCGCTAGCAGGAAGTATCGTGTGACTGGTTCCGAGACGCCCTCCAACCCCGGAGGGGTCAGTGAAGAGTTCAGACGCAGACACCAGCAGAGGGAGAAAGAGAGGCGCGAGCATGGAGTCTATGCCTCCTCCAAAGAGGACAAGAACAGAGAGAGAGACCGAGAAAGGAGTAGAGATAAGGGCAGAGAGCGACGCAGTGAAAGAGGTGATGCCATAGATCAATTGGTTTTCTAATAGTCATAAAAGCTGACTTTTGGTTTTAGTCCATCCATCATGATTTTAGTGTGTTATTTTTTTCTTTTTTTAGGATTTGTAAGAAAGGACCACTTAAAACTCCAGCTATTACTTTGTTGTTTTTTTGGTGTGTTTTTTTGTTTTAAGCTAATTTGTGGATCAGCTGATGATGAAAGTAAATGTTAGATTAGTTCTGGATGCTGAAATTAACTCTCCTTTGCTTTTGTCTGTTAGATGACCGCGATAGCGGCTATAGCCGTGGCAGCAGCGGCAGTCGGTCGGAGCGTTGGGAACGCAGTGAGAGGAGTGAACGCTCACAGAGGGACGGGTGGTCCGATCGCATCAGCCGAGGCAGTAGGAGAGATGAACCCCAAACTCCACAGAGTCGCCCCAGAGGTTGTTTTCTTTTTATTTGTGCAAAACGTTGTATATTTTACTTGATCACTTAACTTATTTTGCTTTTACATAGATTCTTTCACCCCCTCCCGCTCCAACTGGGATGAGGATGACAGTGGTTTTGGCAGTTCAAGGCATTCCCAGTGGGAATCTCCTTCCCCTGCCCCATCTCACAGAGAGTCTGACCGCTCGGAAAGAAGCCAACGCTCTGGCCGAGAGAGTGAGAGAAGGGACAGGTGAGCAACTGTCATGTATAATAGCATATATTTCTGTGAACCAAGACCTGTAATTTTAATTTTTTTCTTTGTACTGATCAAAACTGATATTATAAATGTAACCACACACAGAATAGAAGATATTGAATTGCATTTAGAATCCTTTTTGGCTCTAAATGCTATTTGGCAGCATGGCTATTTGTATTTTATAAAATTTGCAGCTCTGTCATGCATATCACCTTTTTGCATCACAAGTGTTATGATCATACTGTTATCATCAGTTTGTTAGATTAATCAGAGGCTTTTATAAATATCATTGCACTTTGTGTGAAATGCTAAACTGCCACTCGGTGTTAACATTCTGTTTATCTGCTTTTAGATCAGTTAGATCAGGTCGTTATGCTGACGACACGCCCCTGCCTACCCCATCCTATAAGTATAATGAATGGGCCAATGACCGAAAGCATTTGGGGTCCACACCTCGATTATCACAAGGAAAAGGTACTGTTTAAAAAAAAGAAGAAGCTAATTTTAACCTTCATTCAACATTCATAATATGCCAGAGAAATTTAATTTCTTTGTTTTTTCTTCAGGGAGGAAAGTAGAAGGTGGCGGAGGAGGAATTATGTTTGATAATGAGGACGAGAAAGAACAGTGGGAGGAAGACCAGAAGGTGAGCATCACGATTATCACTCTTTCATGGCTTATACATAAGAACTTTTTTTTCTATTATCTAATTATTTAACTGTAATTACAGCAAGCTGACAGAGATTGGTACATGATGGATGAAGGCTATGATGAGTTCCACAACCCTTTCACTTCCACCTCTGACGACTATGTAAAGAAAAGAGAGCAGATACTTCAGAAGCAAACTCAGAAAAGAATATCTGCCCAGAAACGACAGATCAATGAGGTACAACCATTGTGCTTCATATTTATCAAAATCAGAACTGTACACTTGTGTGCAGTGGCACATCTTCTGTGTATCTGTATACATGATGTGCAAATGCATGCAGGTGATCTTTGTGTGTATACATGTCCTTTGTGTTGGTATATCTTTGCAAGAGGCTGTGATTCTTGTTAAAGGATAACGAACGGTGGGAGACCAATCGAATGCTGACCAGTGGTGTCGTGCAAAGGTTAGAAGTGGATGAAGATTTTGAGGAGGACAATGCGGCCAAGGTTCACCTGCTGGTTCATAACCTGGTCCCTCCCTTCCTGGATGGAAGAATAGTCTTCACTAAACAGGTAAGGCCTCTCATCAATAAGATTTTCAATCTCTGGGATGTTATACTTGTCACACCATTCCACTTGAGGAATTTCTTAGCAATTTTAGTGTCATTTTGTCTGCGTTTCTCCTCCCACAGCCAGAACCTGTCATCCCTGTGAAAGATCCTACTTCTGATATGGCCATCATCTCTAGAAAGGGCAGCCAGCTGGTCCGTAAACATCGTGAGCAGAAAGAGCGAAAGAAGGTATGCTGGGCATGCAATTCCACTCAAACAAGTTCACAGAAAAAGGATTTAGTTACCCTGCCTCTCACTTCATGCTGGTTCAGTCTGGGAATGGTAATGACATTTGCTGCATAACACAATATAACATAGTGTGAAAAATTATGTAATGCAGCTGCAGGATTTTTTGTCCTTCTTAACACTGAAGACATTTCTTTATAATCGGTTCTGTTTTGGGGATCGATGTCTCATGCTGCAGAATGAATTTGGGACTGATGGGACACCTGCCTCATGGAATTACAAAATAGTGAATGTAGACATGTAAAATGCCTGAAATTGTTGCACAGTAGATACTTTATATAGTAAGAATATGATAATAACAAATCTATGATAACATTACAGATTACTGGTTGTAATACTGTAATCTATTAAATGCCCTGTGAGTCTTACAGTATTATGCAAGGTGTCATAAACTGTGTAGCTTGGTATTGTACAGTTGTGTAGGAAGCCACATAAGATCCAAATCTCTCACAAATTTAATGAATATGTAAACTGTGATATGCTTGCGAACTTGTGTCTTATAATGCTGCTGTTTTCTAACATCCTTCATTAAATGAATAATCACAATGTTCTAACTCGTGGCTCTGTAAGCAATAAATCATTAATGGGGTGAAACTATCGGATCAGTCTGACACCAGATGCTGTGTTCACTATTCTTCTGATCTAAGTATGTATACTTGCCCTTGTTTTCAGGCACAGCACAAACACTGGGAATTGGCGGGCACTAAGCTGGGGGATATCATGGGTATTAAGAAGACGGAGGATGAAGACATGCCAGGGGGCAAAGCTGTAGGAGAGGACGGCAAAGTAGATTACAGGTGAGCTGACAGGCGTTTTCTCTTTTATTAACAATCCAGCTTGTAGCACTGAAGTCTAGTGTTTGTCTGATATACCATATTCATCTTTATTTTTGTTTGCTTTACAGAGCAGAGCAAAAATTTGCAGACCACATGAAGGAGAAGAGCGAGGCCAGCAGTGAGTTTGCTAAGAAGAAGAGCATTCTAGAGCAGAGACAGTACCTGCCCATCTTTGCAGTCAGACAGCAGCTTCTTAATATCATAAGGTATTGATACCAAGACTATATTGATTTTTCTCCACCTTTGAAATGTGTTTTCACATTACAATAAAAGAAAGAGGCATGTGGTTGATTGGCTGTTTGGACAAATATTTGTTTCTACTCATCAACAAACCGGTAATTTGATTTGCTTACCATTTAATGGACTATGAAATTAGTCACAAGAATCCCATATTAAAACTGAGATGAGTTCTTTGAATATAACCTTTAATATCTAACTGTGTTTACTGCAAACTGCAGGGACAACAGCATAGTGATTGTTGTTGGAGAAACCGGCAGTGGGAAGACCACCCAGCTGACCCAGTACCTGCATGAGGATGGCTACACCAGATACGGCATGGTGGGTTGTACTCAGCCCAGAAGAGTGGCTGCCATGAGCGTGGCCAAGAGAGTCAGCGAGGAGATCGGCACCAACCTCGGAGAGGAGGTAAGGCCAACCCACTGCAGCCATCTTGCATATACTGTGCTACACTGCCATCTAGTGGGCAAGAGGAAAATATCAGGTTTGTTAGCGACCTGGAATGTGGCAGTGAATGAAATGATCAACTTCAGGTGCTGGAAAATCAAAAGTAAAAGAAAAACAAATTTTTAGAGGGTTTAAAACCCTTTATTAAAATCAATATGTGTGGTCGTTTTTTTTCCTCACTTTTACTCGATTACTTTGACAATGTTTCCTCTAGGTTGGTTATGCAATCCGATTTGAGGACTGTACATCAGAGAAAACTCTGATAAAGTACATGACAGATGGAATCCTGCTCAGGGAGTCACTGAGAGAGTCAGACCTGGACCACTACAGTGCTGTTATAATGGACGAAGCTCACGAGCGCTCACTGAATACCGATGTGCTGTTCGGTCTGCTACGTGAGGTCAGTACAACATACTTTTATAAGAAGAATACTTGACAATGTCAGGAAAGCTCTTCACTATTGTTCACTTTTCCTATCAGGTTGTGTCTCGGCGGACCGATTTGAAACTCATAGTTACGTCTGCAACGATGGATTCTGACAAGTTTGCATCATTTTTTGGCAATGTACCTATATTCCATATTCCAGGGAGAACATTTCCAGTTGACATTTTGTTTAGCAAGGTATGTTTATGGTTTTATTCCTTATTTCAGGTATGAGTGCTTATCTGTGAACTTTCTGTTACAGGTGTAATAACTGTAAATTAGGTTGTCATATTTTTACAGTTTATGAGCTGCATCTAGTACATATATATTTTTAAAGTCTGGATGGTCCGTTGTGTCTGGTGCTTTGTAGACACCTCAGGAGGACTACGTGGAGGCAGCTGTGAAGCAAGCATTGCAGATTCACCTCAGTGGACTGGTGGGAGACATCCTCATTTTCATGCCCGGGCAAGAGGACATTGAAGTAAGCAACATGATAAATATATATATATATATATATATATATATATATATACACACACACCAAAGTTGTTCTATAAAGACAGTCAGAGTTTGGTAAAGTTTTTTTTACATGCGTCTATTGAGACTCTGGATGTCTCCAAGACTGTGAGAAAGTTGAATCTTTTTACTTGAATGCCTGCGCTGATTTTCACACACAAAATAATAATTTAAAAGACTGAAACTAACAGTGAAACTATTTAAAACTAAACATTTTCAAACAATACAAAACAAAACTGAAACAAGAAAATCCACTCACAGTAACTGAAACTAAACCGAATTTAAAACAAAAAGTCAAAATGAAAAAAAAAAATTAAGTAGAAAATGCAAACCTACAATAACTCTGGTTCTCATAGGAATTTTAAGTGTCTCCTTGTTATTGCAGGTGACATCGGATCAGATTGTGGAGCGTTTGGAAGACTTGGAAAATGCTCCTCCACTAGCTGTGCTTCCCATTTACTCCCAGCTTCCATCTGATCTCCAGGCCAAGATCTTCCAGAAGGTTTTTATCACTTGTGAATGAATTTAAAATTTTACGCAAACTAGTGACCTTCACTTCATTGACTTTCTTTCATCGCCTGCTAGGCTCCAGATGGTGTGAGAAAATGCATAGTTGCTACAAACATCGCTGAGACTTCCCTCACTGTGGATGGCATCATGTTTGTTGTGGATTCAGGCTATTGCAAACTTAAGGTAGCTAAATCTCGCTCAAGTTATTTTTATTACTGTAAATAATAAAAGATCGTGCTGTGGTTACAGTGACACCACTGAAATGTACTTCCATTTCTTTTCCCTATTCAAAAGGTTTTTAATCCTCGCATTGGAATGGACGCGCTCCAGGTTTATCCTATTAGCCAAGCTAACGCCAACCAGCGTTCTGGTCGAGCAGGACGTACAGGACCAGGGCAGTGTTACAGGTAATATCGAGGCCCTTGTCTGCTTTATGCACACTCGGTGTTTGTGCACACACATTCACGTCACATTCCAGGACTGAGCTGGAATTAGTGCATAGTTTACAGTTTTAGCAGTTTATTTAACTCTTTTTTTTTCTTGTTTTTAATACTGAGGGTCTCTTGATCCTTTAAGAGGTAAGATATTCTCATTCTGCCTGTTTTAAAACCTTCACAGTAACTACATGCAATCCAGTTCCACATTACCATTGTAAATGTATTTTTGGCTGAATGGCACATATTCAGAAACAAACCACCTGGGGATAGTCGGGGTTTTATTCTGCTCCTGCGTGTCTAAAAAGCTTGCATCATTCTGCTTCAACTGTTTGGTAATGTGTTCACAAATTGTGTTCATGCGTGCTGTGGACATGCCTTCAAGACAGTCAAAGGCAGCAAAGGAGGGAGTGCCAGAAGCCTAATCTTTGGAGGATTTCATGCAGTTTGACAGTTTGTATGGCAGGAAAGGAGATCCTTTTAGAGGTTTTACTTGACCTCCCGCTTTTTGGACATATTATAACTTATTATAACATTTTATAGAGACTTGCTGACATACCTGCACATAGTGAAGCATTTTGTATTTGAAATGAGCTGTGAGGCTGATGATAGCCCACGTATGCCGAGATAAATCCTACCCACCTGCTCTTAACACACAAGCTCACAAAAATACACAAAGAATCAGTTTTGGAACAGCTTTACACGGCACAGTCGAGGCGTTTGAGTAGCTGCGGATGTGAGAGCGCACAGAGAGATTCACGCTGATTTACTCAGCTCGTGTGGAGAATTCCCTGTTCAAAGATCCTTTGAGCGTGTGTGGGTGCCTGCAGTAGGCACCCACACACGCTCAAATCCCTCAATGTTCAAATCATTCTGTAATTATAAGCACCTACACCAGACTGCTGTAATTGCTGAAAAAGATATTTAAACTCGTGCTCAGAAAGTTTCCCTGAATTTTAACTTACTGAGTTTCCCTTTGCAGTCGTTCTACAGTCGGGTCCGTAAATATTTGGAGAGTCATACTTTTTTTTTTTTTTACCTTCTTTGCCTCTGTACATCACCACAGTGGACTTTTAATAAGATAAAATTGTAGACTTTTAGCTTTAATTGAAGGGGATTATTATAAATTATTGTGATAACTGTTTAGGTATTAGAGACCAAGTTAGAGAATAAGTTGGACAGTTCACTGAAAGTATCACGACCAGCTGAGGCCTGAAGGATGTTAGGCTAAAAAAAAAAGAAACTAAACTTTTAGGAGACAGCAAAGGCTTTGGGAGGGGTCAAATTAATAATCTGTTTTTTTCTTAAAAATAATGATTATTCTGACCAGGTCAGCAACTTCACAGCACCTAAAAAAGTCAAAAACATCAAACACAAGTCAAGAACAGGAACTCCAGATTAGAGTTTACCAGAAAACATTTAAAAGAGCCCGTTCAGTTCTTTTACCCAAATCACTGGATGAGAAGGGAAAAGGAAACCTTTAATAGCAGTTGATGAAAAAATAAATAAATAAAAAATCTTCCAAATTAAAGCTGCAAGTCTGCATTTCAGGTGTTTGACTGTGTGATTTTAAACTACACAGCAGTGGATTATTTTACAGTCCATCGACTGTATGCTCGGTACGTTCCTTAATGACGAGTGTCCGCATAATAAGATGAGCATATTTCACCCACCAAAAACAACCAAAACATAAAATGTTCCCAATAAATCATTTTTAATGTTACTCTCTGTGTCTCCTCTCCTCAGGCTGTACACTCAGAGCGCCTTTAAGAACGAGATGCTGACCACCACCATACCAGAGATCCAGAGAACCAACTTGGCCAACGTAGTCCTGCTGTTGAAGTCTCTGGGTGTTCAGGATTTGCTCCTCTTCCACTTCATGGATCCACCACCTGAGGATAACATGCTCAACTCCATGTACCAGCTCTGGATCTTGGGAGCTTTGGACAACACAGGTTTGTGTCGAGTGTCCAACAGGAACCTCTCCATAAATGAATTTCTAGTATGTCGACTTTTTAAAAAGTGAACAATATAATAGCTTTTATAACTTTATAATTTTAAATTCATACTCTGCACATTTGATGCTTTCCCCTATGTGTGTTTAAATATCTCACCATGATAGTCTAACATTTTATAGATAAAACAAATAATTGGTTAATTGAGAGGATCACTGGCAGATTAAGGTATAAAAATCAGTGTTAGGGGAGAGAACTTTTCATTTTTACAACAACAAAAAATAAAAAAAAAAACCCTTTCACTTTACTGGTCATTATACAATGTGTAACACTGTATATGGATCGGTTACAGACTCAACAGGGCACTGCTGTCAATAAACAGTGTTACGGAAAACATGTACCAGCATTACGTATTTGAAATACAAATTATGAGTAACTGTATTCCGTTACAGTTACTGTTTAAAAAGGTGATTTTCAAAATACAGTTGCTTTGTTGAAATAAAAGGTTTACACGGCGGTCTTTTCCTGTTTCCTGTTAGGCTATGCCCTCTCTATTTCTGATAATTCCACGCCCGTGGAAACCCAAACAAAACACGCAACAAGAGGCTCCGATGCCTGGGTCTCAATCTCGCGGCCCATGTCACCCTTACTGCAGCCCGCATAAATGACGTGAAGAAATATTTTTAAAAATGATTAATCAAATAATTATTTAATATGAAGGCAATAGGCAGAGTGTTACAGGCAAAGCCCTAAAGAATGTAGCCTCATGGGTAGTGTAGTCCGTGTTGCAGTGAGAATGGACTGCCATACCCGTTATGTGTCTGTGAGCATGAAGGAGGGAGAATAAGGAGGTACGAGTTGTCACCGACCAGAAACGGGAGATGGAAGCATGTAAATATAATAATAACCACTGCAGCCAAAAACAGTGCCTGACGAGCCCAGTTGTAAGTAAGCTATTAAGACTCGACTGTACACTGTGTTCGTGTTTTCCTCTGAAACGGTAAGTTTTATTGGAGCAGCCTTTCAACGCCTCTCTCTGTCTCTCGCTAGCAAAGTTGACCCAGACAACAAAGTAAAGCTGGTTTTCGGCTACGAGCCGACACTGAACCCGACGTAATAGCCAGAGGTCCCTTTACTACAGTTCGGAGCCGCGGATCTGTTTTATATACGAGTGGAATAATTTTCTATACGAGATCGCTGCAAAAAGGGCAGCCTTACCTAATGTCCACCCTACTGTTAATATACTGATAATATATTAGGTAATCCAAAGTATTCAGAATACATTACTCTTATTGAGTAATGTATTGGAATACGTTATAAAATACATTTTGGGGCATTTATTCTGTAATCTGTAGTGGAATACATTTTAAAAGTAACCTTCCCAACACTGTCGATAAATGTATTTCTATATCCTCCATCTGTGTTGAATGGACATGTAAATGCACATCAGTAAATTTATATACCAAATTTAATGCAAAATAAGGCATCGTCTTCTTCATCTTTTTTTTTACTATACAGCCTGTTGTAGCATGCCAGACTTAGCCCAGGCCAGTCTTTGTTTTTTTCCAGTAGGGCCAAACAATATAAATCATTTTCCTGAAGTGATGACAGAGGATATTGGGTATTTAGGAATTGCATTTCCCCTCTGAGTGCTGCTTTGAGCTGATACATAGTGATTGTGACATCCCAAACACAGGCATGAGACCAGCTTCTGTAAAGGATGCTGCATTGATAATGCAGACGCTGCAAACAGGCCTGGAGGAGATAGTTGTGAGGTTTAGCCAGTGGAGTAATTGCCTAGTAACTGATCCTGTGTTTGATTTGACTGGTCGGGTCTCATTTTGGTTTCATCCTTAGCCAGATTCCAGGGGATTTAGGGATTTGGGGATAAGGGGGGGAACTTTTGATGATTCCCTGTATGGTGTGTTAACAGCAGATTATCTCTGATTAAGGCTTACCTGCCCCAAACTGGCTTCTCTGCTACTCTGCTTTTCCTCCTCATAAGCTTCTTAGACTCTTTCGTCTAATCATTTAAATCAGAAACTGCAAAGTTTTTTGATCTCACACTCTATTTTTCCCCCTACAAGTATTCTCAGCTGTCAGCAGTTCATTCTACTCTCTCACAGTGAAAGATAAATAAGTGTCACACAATGATGCCTTCTCCCTTACGCCAGCAGGCTTTTGATGGAAAAGCAGCTTATCCACTCATCTTAATACTTGTCCCTCCTTCGTTCTTTACATGTCATGTACGTTTATATTTTACACACACGGAGTTTGTCACGGTGTTTTCTGTCGTCCTTTCAGGAGCTTTGACACCAACAGGACGTCTGATGGTGGAGTTTCCGCTTGACCCCGCCCTCTCTAAGATGCTGATAGTGTCCTGTGACATGGGCTGCAGTGCTGACATTCTCATCATCGTCTCCATGTTGTCTGTGCCAGCTATCTTTTACAGGCCTAAGGTATGGCTCCCTTTTTTTTTTTTTTTTTTTTTTTTTTTAAAATTTTTTTGTTTTTTTTTTATAAAAAAAAAAAAAAAA
>VUQR01025772.1:14748-24761 GCA_015108515.1 Hemichromis elongatus | reverse complement strand
GGTTATGTTTCTTTTTCTTTCTACATCTTTTACAAACGGGTGGTGAATAAACATTAGCCGGTTTTAATGTTTTTTTTAAATCGAGTGTAGTTCTGATGCGTTTTTCCGCATATTCATGCAAAACATCGGTTAGTTTTGCAGTTCCATGAATAATAATTTGATAAGTGAAAATGATGCAACTCGGTTTTTGCTTATGTATCTAATTTAGAAGTCATTAACTGTGATCATAAAGCATGTCCACAGTTAAATCCGGTTCCACACCCAGAGGATTGGCACCGAAAAGGTAACTGCGTCTTTCTTTAGTCTTTATTCGTATTTTTCATCATTTTTTTTATCAAAAGATATTCCAAAAGTCACAAAGGAGCCAAAAGGAGTCATCTAGTTAAAAAGGAATGACGAAGCCGATGACAAATTTCAAATGACAAGCAGCCAAGGGGTCGCAACCTCAAGACCTGAGCAAGAGAATGTTTTAGAGGAAAAACTAAAACAGCGGACTTTTCCTTTATCACAGGTTGATATTAATGATGAGCTAATCTTTTTAGTGTTATAAGCGAGAAGTTTGAGAAGAAGATCCCTGGTTTGAGACAGGGAGAAGAGTCCCTGAGAGGACCACAACTGGAAAAGTCTGCCAAGTGTTAGTAAGGAAGCATCCAAAGAAGACTGAGGTAACAGCTGATTAAAACAAAGTGGAGACTGAGAGGTTTGTCTGCACGCTGCCCAACTACCCAAACGCAGCCACATTGCTGATGATGCGAAATTTCCTCCGTCAGCTTCACATTCATGAACTGAGGTGAGTGAAACTGATCAAAGGGAAACAAAAAGCGACATCTACCGCTGACTCGTGCCACGCGTCTACACGTGTGCTGATATGTTTTGGATGAAGAGCTGGGCTATTAAAGCTGGATGTAAATCTTCAGGTTACAAGACTGTTGAACAAAGCCTTGTATGGAGAGCCAGTGTCTTTATCACAGTCGCACTTTTTTTTCTCTTTTTTTGATGTTTCTTAGTAGAAACCTCTCCTGCCAGCTTGCATCAATTTGCAAGGAAAGACTAAACGAAGCTGGTCTGCTTGTGAATTCTACAAATGCACTAAGCAGCAGTGTTTTTCCTCTTAGCTGACTTCCTTTTCCACAGGCCTTTCTTGTTGGTCAGTGATCGTCCGTCTCACTGTAGCTCTAATGCAAATAAGCATATTATGAGTCCCCTCATTTCTCCAAGTCATCTTGATTGAGTGTGGCAGGTGGAGGAGGGGATGGATATAATGGACTCCACCAACTTTAATGAGACAAATCTCAGCTATGGGCTGACATTTTGAAATTGTCCTTGTGAATGACAGTGTCAGCAGTCACCTTTACTAAAGCTTTCCAGGGACGGAGCCTGTAATGATGGAGGAATTAAAATGACCTCCGAGGCGGTGCATATAGGAGCCACGGGATTAGAGCGTAAAGCCACGCCTCTTAAACGCTTGTCTCCTGCCACACCCCAAATAAAGAAGCTGCCTTTTCATGAAAGTGCGCTCATCCTCCACAGACTATACATCGTCACCCCAAGATGTGATGGAGGGATTATGTTGGCTGTTGACCACTGAGAGATTTGTTGAGATGAGCTGTCTCCCACATTAACTGCCCCGCCCTCGCGTTCCCCTCAGTCGAGCGTCTGGTGGCTGACAGGGACAAGCTCCGCTGTCATTACAAACTTAATAAGAGCAGAAGTGAGATTGATGAGAAAAACAGAGGCATCAACTGCTCTTTTAATTAACTCTTGTCCCATAATGGTGCCAGGACAAAGGCACTGAGCAAAGAATGAGACATTTTCTTTCTCCTTCTACCTCTTTCTGTTTTGTTGCCTCGCTCACCCATAATAATGAACAGCCTTCTGGGACCCAATTACATCCAAGGCTGCATTAGGAACACAGCGGGCCCAGTGGAAACTTCAGCTGAGTTTTTCCTCCCCCCACGCTGCCTCCACACGCTGTTACCCTGCTGGAGATGGCCTTCACTTGATTGAATTTTGAATGTTACACACCCCACACCTCACCCCCGTTTTCTGTAGTCCCTTACCTTCAACAGCTCTGAACTCACATGTGGTTTGTGATGGAAACAGGAGGCAATGTATGCTTGTTGTTAGCTGTCCTTCACTTTAAAATGGCTTTCCCAGAGTGCCTTTGTATACAATGCAAATGGCCAGCCGCAATTGATGCACAAAAGCCTGTTTGTGTCTAGTGTCCCTGTAAGAAACTGGCAAAAAAAAAAAAAAAGAGATGAGATTTTAAATAAATGAGCTGCGGTCCCTTTAAATTAAATTTTTATTTATTTATTTTTACAGCTATTCACGTTAGCGCAAAAGACTAGGCCAAGTTAGTCGTAATTGGGGTTTTTCTGCACAAAAAAGGGCCTTTTAATCAGTTGCAAATCATTTTTCTCCCAAATTGCTATCATTATAGCAAAAATACTTACTGTTGCTGTAAAATTCAGTTTAAATGATGTTTAATGTCAAGAGACATGGCCTGCTCCAAAATAACAGGTGTCATTTACAACATGAAAATGGTAAAGGAGCTCTGTAATGGCTGAACTCAACCCTAGTGCAATGGTGCTAAATGTTAAGTGCCACCGTGATGCTGGGAGGGTATTTACCATGTTCACCATGTTACATTTGGGTTGGGACTCGCACAATGATAGTGTAATTTATTTATGTTGGAGACTTCAAAAATAATCTCATACTTTAAGTGTATATTGTTATTATATATTATTTATACTCGCTCTAAGGCAGTTTGGGTAGTGTCCAGTCTCCCCAGTCCCCCCAGCTGGATAAGTGGAAGAAGATGGAAGGGTCCTTTCCACCTGCTTTGAGACAACCAAGTAGGTGGGGCCTCTTTGCTCTCAGATATTATCAGAGGGATCCTAATAATTGGGGGGGACCTCACCCCAAAAGACCCATCAAAAAAAGACTCATCTCCCTCACTATTTGGAACTCTATGTTCAATATGAGCATCCACCACTGTAATAGTTCTACAGGCAGAACTGTGCAACAGTCTCGAGTCACCTTCATTTCTTTATGTTTTGCTCCCAAGGGTCTAAAGTTTTTCTTTGAACACTGGATGCTTGTTTTGTAGTTTTCAGTCAAGTCGTTGTACCTGACCATTTTTGACGGCGTTGTCATTACATGAAACTGCAAAAATGTAAAAATCCAATTTTGAATAGCATGTTTAGGCGCTTTGTTATTAGCAGTAACAAACACATAATCAGTGCCAAGCGGTCTTGTGGAATCTAAATTGGAGTTTTGGGGTCAGATCATCGTCAGATTGTAAAGGCATGTTGGGAGAGAGAAACAACAGTATGTATTGGAAAAATGAATCAAAAGCACAAAGGTCCTCTTTAACTAAATCAGTGGACAAGTGTGACCATCTTCAAGTGGCCTAATGTTTGAATTCCTCTTTGTGTAAAAACACAATTACTATATAATTGGTCCATTTGCTGTGTTGACAGTCCTGCACACAGATATTCACAGACAGAGCGACAGGACCTTTGTAGGTTATGTGCATGTTATAGTTACATTTGAATGCCCCTAAATACAATGCTTTGGGAGATCCACGTAATTAATAACAATTATTGGTGTTCTTTAGGTTCCTTAGACACCTTAAGTGTTGCATATTGACTGCTGTGCTGGAAAAGAATGTTGCCCATTGATTTGACCAAGACAAGAACTGATGATGTCCTCTTGGTGTAAAGCAGGAGTGAAACCTTCCCAGTGAGAGAAAATCTTACCAAGGAAAAATCTATTTGAGCTCACGGTGCATCCTCAATGATGCTCTCTGACAAATCAAAGGAAGAGCTGGACACAGTCTGTTTGGAATGGCTGAGCGGTGCAGGAATCAGTATCTGTGGGAGAAGGGATTATTTTAACAAGGGTGTTTTAATGCTATTATAATAATTAAATCACTTTTAAACAGATTAACTTATTTAAAGAGCGTTATTTATTTTACTTTTGATTTTTTGATTTTGGTGAAGCCAACTTAAATATTACCATTAAAACAAACATATATGCGAACAGAAGCAAATGGTGAGAAATTTGAGTGTGGCGGCATTCAGTGATGTTTTTACTGGTCCATTGTCTTATCCCTAACCAGCACTTTGTGTATACTGTACTACCAAGCTTGGTCTACCTCCCTGTGGACTGCATGGCTACTAACAGCTCATCCACTATTGCTTAGGGGTTATATTTTATTCTAGAAGAAAGACTTTATACTGTCAAACTCAGACATCCCATGTGATTGAAGGCCGATGGGCATGGAACTCTCAGAGCTGCCCTCAAAGCTGCAACAATGCCTGCTTGTGGTGGGTGGATTGGAAGAACAAAGGCAGACTTGTTAGGGTTTAGATGCCTTTATTATTCTTTTATTTGGATGCAATTTCTTGTCTATCTGGGTACACTCATTAAGATTTTGGATTTTGCTCTAGGAGAAGTTGCTTTTTGTGACTCTAAACAAAAGTGCTCCGCTTTTTATAGAAAACAGTGTAAAGAAACTTAACCATGAAATATAGATTATTTTTACTTTAAGCCAATAATTTGTTCAACTAAACAACACAATAACTGTAATTCAGAACATTCTGACTACAAAAGGAAAGAAACACATCAAGCGTTATAAACATTTATATTCCACCTTTATAGTCTGGTAGCACAGAATTGTCAAACTATTTACTTTTATAGGTAGTGTATACATTAAGCTTGCTGTTAAACCAACAAAACACTGACAGAAGATTGGAAAAAAAAATCCTAAACATGTTAAAAGCCCCTCAAATTAGAATGATACAATCTGTCCATTTCAAGAATTGTCCCATTAAGGGTGAAGCGCCTTCAAGGACAAGCTCTTCAGCTGAAACTCCATCCAGCTGCCATGATTGCTGGCAGCTGGATGGACAAATGCTGGCAAAGGTTTTCCGAATGAGTCTTCTCCTCTTCTGTAGACTCTCTGCTCTGCTAACCCAATCTCCTCTTGAAGTCAAATCACTGCAAAAGCACAAGAAAGAGATACATACACAATCAGAGTTTTCATTAAGTATCCGTGTTTTCAGAGCCTGAACTGTATTTCACCCTTAAAAATAAGGAGTCGTGGTCTCTGCTGCTTCACTTTTTTTTTCAGTCTTACCAAAATAAATGACCCAACTGTCAGAGTACCTTTTTCATTAAAAGAAGTGAAACTTCTCACATTTTAAATGCTTAGCTACATAAAATTTCTTTCAGCTACTTGCTTATCACAGCAATCCACATGTTTGATTTGGGACAGATGTTTGTGCCATCAGGTAACCCTCCCTGACACAACTCCTCCACAGATTTGTCTCCTCCGGGTCCCAAACCAGGGATCTTCTAAACGTGTTAACCACTACTCTTTGGAAAGTTACTCTGCAACATAACAAGGGCTTTATTTAAAAAAAAATATATTATATGCTGTAGTAAATACACAAACGATCCATGTGTCATTTTATTTGTGTTGATGCATGCAGCTAAGGAAATCAGTTACATCTAGATGAACAAAATAAACCCTCCTATTTGTTTCACCCTGAATGATACTTCATATGCATTACTAACCTCCGTCAGTCACCTCTTTTTAAGCTTGTCACTTGCACAAATCTTACTCTCAAGTGACCCAGCTGCGCAGCACGTAAGCCTCCAGCAGGTGCTGTGTCACAGAGGCCTGGTCGATATACAGTAGCTGAAGGGAGAAAACATCGACTGTCAGCTGACTAAATTACAAGAGCTAACATCCGTCTGTAACAATGCCGTCCAAATCCCCAATCAGCAACCACTTGTTACGGTTCTCTTTGTGTCAAAACACTCCCTCATTACACGACTGGACAAAAAGGTTGATGGCTTTCTCATTTGTAAAACAGGTCTCTAACCAGATGGAAATTCTAACCAAATGCAAATTTGCTCTGCTTATTCTGGCCAAGTTTCGACAGCGTCCCAATCCCTCTTAAGCTTCTTGTTGACCGCGTCTGCCAACTTTGTGTACACAATTGGCTCCTCAGCTATCCCAACTGCATTGTTAATGTCTGCCCTTTTGTACTGCTCAATTCCACCAGAATAAACAGAATCGCACGTGCAAAATTATTTTCCAACACAGATAATTAGCTGAAGAAACAATCCCGACTATGAATAATAACTTGCCTCGGTAACATTATAACTTTTAAGCATGGGAAAAGGAGGAATTTGAATGCCAAGGGAAATGAGCTTATCAAATAAAGCTTGAAAATGTGCAGTGAATGAAATGAGTCAATCATTTTAATGTGAGATGGGAGCCCTGAGGAGAATAAATAAGCAATCGTCACATCACGCAGGGAGAACAAATGAGCATGGTACACAATTAGGCAGGGTCACATTCTGCCAGAGCTGTGAGCGTGGGATGGGCTAATGAGCTGTGTGAGGGAGAGACTGTGTGTGTGTTTGTCTGCCTGCTTGTATGAATGTGACGAGAAAGAAGTAGAAAAAAAAAAGGTTGATACACAGCGCTCAAAATTGTGATATGCACACCAAGACAGCCAGACACACAAGCGGCAAGTCAGAGGAGAGACAAAGATAAAAGTAAAAGGGGCTAGTGGAAAAACGGGTGGGCTATCAGTTGACTTGGCATCTGGGGCAAGTAGACATGCAGGTAGACAGAGCAATGGGCAGGTACAGCAGCCAAACAGACAAAAAGAAGAGAAGTGCCTCAGAAGGACCACGGCGCGCCTTTCAAAGGCGACTCATAGTTATTAACTATTCAATCACATAAAGGAGAGCTGAAGGCGTGAAAGGTTGCGGACCGAAGCACTTTTGCTTCAGTGCATTAAGAGCCTGGTCCAGCACTCGGGCTGCGTGAAAGAGAAATAGATTGCCTCCCAGGAAGATGACTGCTCAAAGGAGTTGGATTTTTCTCCTTAATAACAGCAATCTGCTGTGAAAATCTAATCCCAAGTACCATTTACACTGAATCTAGATAACTTCTGCTCGAAAAAGCGCACAATATGAATTTTTCATTCCCTGATATACAAATAAACAGAACAAGCCCCCCATCAATCAGGGGACGCTCTCAAAGTAAGTGAACTGGAATAGCAAATTGTTAATGAATACCGCGCTGCTAGAAATGCACATTTTAAAATAGCACTGCGAGTACATTGTACTGTGCTGAAATGAAAATGCAACTCTTCTAAAGAGTGTAAAACACATTTGATTGTACAGAAATGGGGTTACGTGACCTTTCTGGTCATAAAAACGAAAAAATCCTAAGTGAAATTCTTGCAGTGCTGATAACCATATACAAAAAACAAGCCAAGCGTGGATACTGTCCCTCAATTGAAGTAATAGCTCCGTCTCTGCCATTAAAGTCAGATATGGATGCACCCTTTAAGCCCCCTCCCCTCTTTCTCTCCTCCTCGCTGGCCTAATTCCCCCTCCTCAGTGGTGGATAAGAGGGATCAGAAATGCATCCATATGCATGGCAAACTATCTGTAAAGGGGATGTTAGGTCTCAGCCTGGCCAGCTTTCTGAAAGTACTGGTAATGACACTTAATGAAAGCTAGGGAGCTGGACTATGAGAGGGAAAGCCTCTCCCCAGCCCCCCGCCCTGCATCCAGACCAGGCCTTCAGATGCCATAAATAAACAAACATGCTGCGTGAGAATAGATGTGCTATTTTCCCCAGCTTCTCCCATGCCATTCCATCCCTTATTTATCTATGTATTATTATTCCCTGTATTTCTGCTTTGCTTTTAAGACCAGCTCTGTAATCCCGGCTCCCCGCAGGCATTCTGAATGGCCCGAAACATTAGCTGGACGTCGCTCCAGTAACCCCGCAGCCCCTAATAGGCTCGGTTTTGCATCCGTACTCTCCTGCTGTCCACAAATACGCACAAATGCACAGCTGTCAGACCTGAACTCAGTCAACGTTCTGACGTGCCATTCTGGTGCCTCACATTACTAATCACTCTACTTACTCTACCTTTCCTAATGGATCGGCAAACTCTACCAAAACCCCCATCGAGCCCTAGTTAAGCTGTCATCTTTTTAATTCTACAAAGTATTGCTTGTGGCTTATGCGATACATTTGATACGGCTGAAGTTGAGAAGGGAAGGATAGAGAGGGCGCTCTGGCTGCAGTGATGCCTCTACAGGAGGACGGTGGGGTTCAAAGTAAACACAAGGAATGAGGGGATAGAGAGGCTCTTCTTAGCACAAGCCCCTAATCAGTACAGTCAACACATGGCAGATTGGGTTCACATCTTTCTCCCCTCCCTCTTGCGCCGCCTCTGTCCTTCCATCACCAAAAACGTATCCCCCGAATCAGCCCCAATTTCCCTGCTTTCAATTTGAGAGGATGTCAGATAAGAATGTGTTGCAGGCAAATACCGGGCAACACAGACCTGGCTTACTTTGAGGCAAGGTGATATTGGCTGAGAAAAATGAATTGAGGCTTCATCTGGGAGATACCATTCCAGCACCAAATAACTATTGCCCAAGCAACACATAAAATTCATATTATATTTAGGGAATGTTCCAGGTTTCCATGGTGATAGCTGAGTGACATGTTTACTTAAAGCCTCCTATGGGGTCTTGGGGAACACTAAGAGCGGCCAACACTCTTCTGTCTGTGTGGAAGAGGAGAGAACGTCCTTGGGTTTGTTGTGGGGGAAAAGTTTGCCAAGTCTGGAGGCTCAAACCGCATCAGGGATGTGAGACCCGCCGCCTTTCCATGTCCTCTGATCACCACCTGTCCCTTTGCCACTCTTAACATTTCCCAGCTACAAATGTGTCTTCGGTGTTAACAAGCTTTAGCCATCAGTCAAGGCTGGGCCACACAAGTGAGGTGCACACAAAGTGGGTAGAGGGGTAGATTGGGGGGAGTGCTAAACATGGCTGTATGTAAAGGAGAGCCCCTGCTCTGAGATGGAGACAGAAATATGCTGGGGCTGCATTAGCAGCAGGACCCAGAGGCACCACCCATGGGAGAAGCAGACTTCAAACACTGTTGTGCAGGCTGTTCTGGGCTCTCGGGCTGCTGATTTCACAGCCGGAAAAAACACAGACCATTAGTCACACCAACACACCGAGGCCTATGCTAATCCCAGAACAAGAAAAAATCAACACGACAGCCAATAAAATCTGGGGAGTTATGCAGCATCTTTGTTTTTCAGTGTGTGTGATGTGCTGGTGAGTGTTTCTATTGACCCAGGTTTCAGATGAGCCACTCCAGGAACACTCGTGCTCCATCTGCTTGCTTCTCTGTCACTGACACCGTCTCTGGAGTCAACCGGAGCAAAAGCAGAGAGGGGCTTGTATAGATTGCTGCCCCTCATTTTAAAGAGAAATGGGGTCTTTGAGAGAAGTATTATTTTCAACCGGTCGTGGGCCGTCTCACATTTGAGTTTACAATGTCTTGGTTGTCAGTTCGGAGAGAGGACGCAGAGGAAAGGAATCACACTAACTTGCGGATGGATACTCTGGCAGGGGTGGTGCTCGGACAACCACACCAACAACTTTTGCTCAAGTTTTTAATGGAAAACACTAAAAGGTCTTGTTTCTCGGTGAAGCAAAGCAGGTGTCAGCTCATATCATGGTGCTGAACTCTATTTACTGCTATACCTGTTATACAGACTATCAGCTAAAGTGTAGCTCAACACCAGGCTCAACCGTATGACCTTTTCTGATTTATTTCTCTTTCACATACTGGAGCTGCAACATTTTTTCCTCTGGTGTAAAAAGGCTATTCAAGGTACTTCAATTAAGTGTTTACTTATATGCTCTTAGTTACCAATCCTTCACAGCTTAAGCCAACTCAAATCACCTTTTTTCCTATACATTTAAACCAAATTTGTTTTTACACCCTACTGATCCAACTGCGTAATGCTTTATGGACTTGTATCTTTTCGTACCTCCTCAGAGGGGTTTTTTTTCCCACAAAAAGACAAGAACATAAATCCACATAAATGAAAAGTGGAAGCTGGTCTTCATTTCTGGAGAAAGTTCACATTTTACATAAC
>VUQR01025772.1:0-14728 GCA_015108515.1 Hemichromis elongatus | reverse complement strand
CGTCCGAATTTTCCAAGAAAAAAAAAAAAAAACACAATTATTCAGAAGCATTAGAATAAAAAAGGAAAAACAAAAAACAAGAAAAAACACCCCAATGAGATTCAAACTGGGGCCTTTCTTTGCGAAGTTTGCATAGATTCTCTCCAGCGACTCAGGCTTCCTCCTACATTTCAAAGAATGCTCAGGTTGAGGGTTAATTGGTGATTCTAAATTGGCCGTAGGTGTGAGTGTGAATGGTCGTCTGTTAGCCCTGCTACAGAATGGACACCTTTTCAGGGTGTCCCCAACATTTTGCCTTATGCTAACTATGATGAGCTCCAGTCTCCTGCAACCCTGAAGGAAACGGATGGATGTACCTTCTCTCCTCTTCTCCTCTGCCGTTTTCTCATTAAGCCCGGCTTTGACCTCAATTTGCCGATTCCCCGCCCTCTTGCAGGTGAACCTGTAAACACAAAGAAAAAGGTGCACTGATTTCGTGTTTCAACTGAGAATAAACTACATAAATATAACTCTCCTATCTCTACTTTCGCTCCCTTTGAGTAGACAACTGATCTTAGTTCTTTGCTCCTTTAGTTTCAGTGCCAGCTTTTCATTTGTTTGCCTGCAGCAACGTTGGGATGCGATAAAATGTGCATTAGCTATTGTTGGGATAAAAACCAATTACTACAAAAGTTCAGAAAGATCTTAAGAGTAGGAGTGATTATTAAAGCAGACTTGGTTAAATTTCTGGACTGACTGGGTGACAGTGAAAAGCTTCTTGTGGACATGAGAACACTCTAACGCAACACAAAACCTCTACCTTGTACTGGGACCGAGACAGAGGAAGCGAGAGATGGGGAGTAAAGGACAAAGGCAGTAGGAGGGAAGTAAAATATAAAAATCCCAAGGAGCTGTTTGAAAAGCAGCGATGCTGCTCTGCAGTACTCCTGTTTTTGTTTTGATTTTTTCCCAGACTCAAACCTGTGAAGTCTTATAAATAAGGCACAAAGGGGCACAAAGGAGCATTTAGAAAAACTGGTTATGATGTGGACTGAGAAGACCTACAGTGATAGCAGTGACATTAAGGGCATAGCTGAGTCTGGGAGATGCTATCATTACCTTTATTAAAATGACACACAACTCCCACACTGCCAGCAGTGCAGCTACCAGACCTGGCCCCACTGCATGTTTAAAACTACAAGACAGAAATCAATGCAGGAGAATAATGAATAAAAATTACATATAGAAACTAGTACAGTAACAGACTTTAACTGAGTGCAAGTGTCGCGTTTTTATAGCAGGATTAAGAAGAGAATGGTGGTATAGAAAATAAACTAACATTAATAGTAATAGTAGGTTGACTGCAATTTGGTGTTGTGCACAGGGAACACAATGACGCACAAGCATGTCTCAAAGTCCATCACCTCTTTAATGCTTTTGCATCAACACACCGACTTTGACACCCTTCTTTCAAGCAGAGTGATAATAACCTTTTTAAAAGTAATGTTAGAGCTTCTTTATTATTATTGTAAACTGATAAATACACAGCTATTTTTTTTAAACTGATCTTCAAGGCCAGTAACATTGTAGACGTGGAGCTCAATGCTGAGGTTTCAGAAAGAGGGATCCTGTCCAAGTTACTGTCAATATTGGACAATCCCTCTCCTCCATCTCCATATCATGTTGCACAGCACCTTTAACAAAAGAACTCATTTAACCACAATGCATCACAGAACACCACGAGAAATCACTCCTATCTGGGGCCATTGAACTTTATAAGTTTTCTCCTTTTCGCTTGTATCAGTTGATACTCTACATAGTATTGTTTTAACTTTGGAATGCTTAAATACTTCTTTATTCGTGCGTCTATAACAAAAAAAATTATTTCCGGGATTAATTAACCATTCTGATTCTGACTGAATCTGATTAATGAATGTGGCACATTGGGTGGCATTTTAAACTATTATCCTGGTTTTGACTTCCTTCAAAGATTTCTTTTGATATAATAGCTTTAAATAGACTTTAAGGCAAAAATCTATCCACAGCCTGTCAGTGGCCACCCTGATGTGTCACTCATTTGCTGAGCTTCAGCCTCCACATCATCATCTCCTGCTATTCAGAGAGTCAGTGGCTGTGAGCACACCAGCGCCATCACAATGACCTTTCCACAAGCCCAGGGAGCACGCAAAGCAGAGAAGAGGCAATAAAAGTAATGAAAGAAGCAAAGGCAATTAAAGTGGTATGTGTGAGGGGAGTGTGGCGGAGATGAGCCTAACTGGAGGCGGGCCTGGAATCAACTACAGCTCTATATCCCCCGTAATCCCTATGTGATCGCAGAGCAACCCTGGTGTGCTCCCAGTCTGATCATCCTCTTGCAGCATTCACCAGCTAATCCGTGAAAAAGGACGGCCGTGCACATACACGCCACATGCACACACATATTAAAGTCACAACATGTATGCACATCTGTGCACATACCATTGATGTAATTATTACAGTTCGCACACAATATGCACTAAACAACAAATAAGGAAACTGCTAAAAATATATTATCCAAACACACACGTTTAGTTCTACTGTAGAAAATGAGTTGCTCTCTCTCCCGCCCTCTGTGGCGCAGTGCTTCCTCACGGCCAGTGAGAATCATTAATGCCCTTCCTCTGATGCTGCCACACAACCAACAGCAATTATTTCTAAAAGCAAAAAGTGAAAACAGCTAACACACAAATATACACAGCACACAATCATTATTTTTTTTGTTGTTGTTGTTGGGCTGGCTGTGTGGGGTTGACGAGGTGGCAGAAGCTTGGACTTAATTTTCTCTAACGGAGTTTACTGACCGCAAAATGACAAGGATGCTTCTGCTAAACTAATTAAGAGGCTGCAGAGCTGCTTTTACCATGTGACACTGACAGCACTTAAGGAAGCTGACGCCAGGCCTTCCAGATAAGCCGGAGATGTGCTCCTGGCTCGGGACTCAGCGCATACATAAACACACACACAAGGAGAAAAAAAACCAAACGTGCATCTAAAATCATGCATGGAGTCACCAACAGGGATGTAAAGAATGGCACTGAAGAGCAAAGAGCAAGTAACAATGTGTACAACAAAAAGTCCAGACCAAAACAAATATAAACTAACAAAACAAATACAAATGCAGCACTGAAGTCTCTGGTGGACCGAAACCATGCGCTCTTCAGCTGTTAATGTTGGGAAAAAAAAACATTTAATACTACTACTCATTTACGCCTTGAGCCCAGAAAAAGACCTCATTATCTTATCAGCTTTAGGAATACACAGAAGGGCAAAGTTATGATTCTCCCCTTTTCTTGACAACAGAATCTGATCTTGCCTGCAGTGTACAATTAGTGAACAGAGTGACCTGTGGAGGCCTACTTGAAACAGGCTGTGCGGTCTGCGCTAATGACCAAAATGCTCTGCAAGGGGCTGGCATCGTGCCCCTCCATCAGCTCTGGCCATCTTAAAAAGATACCGCTGTTGAGAGAAACGAGACGAGACTTCTTTTCTTTGCTATTATAAAGCACTCACATCATTGCTGTGCTTGGGGCTTGTAGGGCACTGGCAGCTCAAGGTGCTGCTTAAAGAAGGGAGAGCTGGTGTGTAACTAGACCTGATCAGTATCAGCTGTGGTCCTGGCTGCTTGGATGCTGAGAGCAGTTCTGAGCGAGTGTGATTGCTCTGAATCATCATGTTAGAGTCAGCTGGTGGTCTGTATTTTGATCACTTCGTTAGTTTTAAGCTAGCCCTCTCCTGCTGGCCTTCGCTCTCAGCTGGAAAATCCTTTGCTGTAGAGGAGACGTAACACGGGGAAGACTCGCCACCCCACGATTCTTCTCTGCCTCTCACTCAAACAGGCCAATCTATAAGGTACACCTTTAAACTCTAATGCAATCACACAACCACTTTTGCATTAATTCTACTGCAGTGAAGTGACCTTCAGCTACCTATAAAGGACTTGCTCATACTGAACATCTAAAACTAGAATCTATATATCTGCATTAAAAAAAGGATACAAACAGCATTAGCCAAGGCGAATATGATTACCACAAAAAAGGTTTAGTAATTTTAAGCTCCAGCATATGAATAGAATAGAATAGTAATTTATTGTCATTGCACATGTACAATGAAAATATCGGTGCTCCACGCCAACGGTGCAGGAATAAACTACATACTAAAACAGTAGGAAAAGATAACAAACAGGAGAAATAGGAAAACTAAAAAGCAGGGTACAAAAAGTTGTTCTAAACTTCTCAAAATTAACCCATCTTGAAATTATAAAAGCTAATCTCAAAGCAGAGAATGACTAAGATAAGCAGACTCAAAATCCGGTTTGTCTCTTCCTTAATTGGATCATTTGATTTAAAGAAAAAAAAAACATGAACAAAAGGAAAAAATGAACATTTTTGTGGCTCTGCTTTGTATCTTTGCTTGCAGCTGAACCATACCAACCTCTGGATGGCACTCTGCAGCTCTATGACACACTCACGGAGACTTCTTACAGTCCTCTACCAGCTACAGAAAGAGATAATGGATGGCTGTCAGTTACGCACCTCTGTCCTCATCTCCCCTAATCAGCTCTCTCATCTCATGGAGCCAGAATCCCGGAGTTTCACGAAGGACTAAGTTTTACAGTCACGTTCCATCTTAACTCTGTGGCGAAGATTTTAAGCACATAGGTGGGCAGATGAAAGATACCCCTTATATGCATGAAAGAGATCAAATTGGGATTAAGGAGATTAATTTCTGATGGTAATTGAGAGAAAAACTTTTTCATCAGATTTATCTAACTTTCCAAAAGATGTCAAATGTGGTGTGATTTAATTTGCTAACAGATGAATGGTTGGTAAATTGCTGTGCTTCAGGCTTGTGTCCCTTTGGTTGGTGTTAAATCATATATCGTCAAATTTCATGACTTCAGAAAATCTGACTCATTTCTCTTGGCTTCCTCTGGGGTTAAAAAATAATTACTAGTTTTGAAACACAAATTCAGACTGAAACTAATTCAATTTGGGAGCATGGCTGGAGGGTGACTGTGAGTGGTGTATAAATGGCTCTAGCTAGGCTTCAATCAGAAGACGAGCATGGGGAAACAATCCCCCTTCAGAGATCACAAAACGACCTTGGAAATCAAACAGTGCAGACACTCAGAAGGCGATCGTGAAATCATACCATACGGCTCACAATATGGTGAATGTCAGAAACACATAAATAGAGACAACACTGTTTCCTTGTCACAAAAGTGGTAAATTGTCAGGATTAATGTCTCTTTGGTCGTATGTTTGAGAGCATTTAGATTCACCGAATCTGTCATTGGAGTTGGGACATTGTCTAAAGTTGCGATTTGCTACCAATATTGCAACAAGTCAGTTTGTTAAGTTTCTTCCAAGATCAGCTGTTAAGTCATGTTACTGCAAGGTGGAAGTGAAGTAGCAGTCCACATAAAGTTACAGAGCAGGCTGCCAAGTGCTGAGGCGTACAGTGTGTAAAAGTCAACAACGCTCTGTTGGCTCAATATAACTACAGAGTTCTGAACCTTATCTGGCATCAACATCAGCGCAAAAACTGTATGCAGGGGGGTCTACGGCAGATGTTTCCATGGCTGAGCAGCTCCTCTATGTGTAATGAGCAGGTGGTCCAGTCTTTTTGTCCATATAGTTTATATCCAGTGCCATTGAAACCTCATATTGAGAGTTCCAGCAAACAGACACTACAAGCAAATCAAACAGCTCAACTCTAAATTGTTTAGTTTTTAACTTAAAATAAAAGAACAGGCCATGATACTGCTTTTTAATTAGATGTCAAGTTACTTTTTTAAGGCCTATAGACAAAAATGTCTCTAACTCTCAAACAGCTAATGCAATATTTCTGGTAAACCCCTTTAATTAAATGTCTTGGTTGTTTGATTTAAAAATACTGCGGTACCCTAAAAGTCCTAGTAGATGAACCTATTGCATGAATTTCAAAATCCTATGTCGCCTTATTCTGAAGTCATCACATTAACAAGACTTTCAGAAAACTTGACGTATGACCTTAAGATCGAGATCACCGAGATTCAGACTCCTTTGAGACTTTTAACAGATGGACCTATGGTCCTAGATAAACTTCTCAGGTTATCACAAACTTGGGCTGCCTCCCTGCCCGCCTGGCAGGGTGACCACAACACTCCATCTGGGTATTGTGGTCATCTTAATACGCTAAGATGTCAGCTGAGGGGTAAAAACCACTGTAGTGGTGTACAGAAGCAAAATCACAAAAACTGTGTAATTGTTCAGACACCTATAGACATAACTAGATTTTACATAAATTCTGAATCAGTGCATTTTAAGTTGCGTCCTCACTGGAAGCAATTTGCTCCCAACATTGAAGCTGACGGCTAGATAACTGTGGAGGGGCTCCAATTGCCTTGGTAACCTTTTACTACCAGGTTCATAGGTTAATCAATGGTATCCTGCACTGTCATTGTTTATTCGCCTGGAAGTTTAGAAAAGTTTATTTCGGTTCTCGCCTACTTTACGCTGCTAACAGTTATTTTGCCTGCAGCCACTTGAAGTCACCAATGTCATTGAATTCTTCTGTGGCTACTTGCCTCGTTGTTGTGAGTTGGTTCCAGTTTGGATGCAGCTTTAGCAAAAAAAAAACAACAAAAAAAAAAACTTGATAACTCCAGGTAACAGCACACGAAGAGGCATCCATTTAGAAACAGCATTTGGATTAAAATGATTTAAAATAATTATGTACTGTATGTGGAAATATTACAAGGAACTGGAAAAAACTGGGGAAAAAAATTGCACACATAACTGAAAGGAAATCCAAAGCTAAACACCGCAAAGGAGGAGTGATTCAAATCCTCGGTTCAAAAGCCAATATTGCCACAATTAATGTAGCAGAAGAGGAAAAAGATTTAAATCCTGATAAGATTCAAGCAGATAAAACATGCACAGCCAAACCAACTGTGTGTTTACAGAGCAGTACACTGAGACACTTGCTTCAATCAATATATTGATGCTTTGTAATAGGCTCTAAATGACTCAGGCTAGAGACTGCTGGGCAGAAAACCTCACTGCTTTTGTTTCTGCACTTGATTTCAGCACAGACATAAAAGAATACCTGAAATTGCTTTGAAAGACTAAACTACATCAAACAGCAAATTACAATACAAAAATGCCAGTGGCAGAGTGGAAGTGTCAAAGACTGTACCATAACACACTGCAAGTTGATTTGACTCCCATGAGTGCCATCCTGAACTGTGATTGGTTCAAACTGATGATAGCATAGATCCTTAATCATGCATATAGGATGAGATTATTTACTCAGTCATTGAAAGTGTGTCTTTCCGTGATAGACCTGTCCAGTGTGTACCGCACCTGTTGCCCTATGACAGCGGGTATAGGCTCCAGCAATTAAGAAAATCGATGAATGCGAGGTTAACGTGAAATGTACTATTTCCCTGCCTTAAGACAAACTTGAGTGTGTCCTGGTTGCTTAGGTATATTGTCTTTCACTGACGTTTCTTTGCAGGTGGACCCTAAAAAGGATGCGACAAGATGCTTCTAACGTGAGCTTAATAAACAGTGATTGCAGTGATCCCAGACTGTAAACATTAAACAGTATATGAAAGCAGCTGCACAGTTTGTTGTTTTGTTATACCAAGAGGAAGGTAGACAAACATTAGGACGTCTCCATTTTATACATAGGAGATCAATACTTTCAGTGGATAAGTACAAATGATCCCTCGGAATTAAATAAAATGCCATTTCACCAGAATTGGAAATGCAAGCTGGAACCTGCACATTCTGTGAGCTTTACTGAAAATTAAAGCAAAATATTTTAAGTGGGAATGTGACCATAACTCTTAGGGTTAAGGGCACCAGCCAGTCACACAAAAAAACCCCACTAAAGACAATAATGTCTTTTCAACTGTAAGCCTAAATTTACTTAATATATACAAATCAAGATCTTAAAATTAACTTCTTTCATGCATCTCTTAATTGATTTCTTCTCTATTGAGCCCAGCCACAGGAATTAAGTGCTTTAAGTATGTCATGCATGTAACTAAATCAATACACCGCAGTGTGTGTGTGTGTGTCAGACAAGTTTTAACATTTAATGAGTGTTTTTTTTAAATAATTCTGTCCATTATGATATTTTGTACCAGATGCATGCTTTCTTTTGATAATTATGTGTTACCGGAGCAAAGGTGATAGAGCCTGAATTTAAAAAGTATGTGCAAGTGCTCTGACCAGCGTCTCTTCACCAGGTGAAGAAACAAATTAAATAAAAGAGAGTATGCAAACTCAGTGCCCTCTCTCCCTCCAACATGAGGACCACAGAGACAAATCAGAGCCCTTAAAAACCCACAGAGACTAATTTTGAGGAAAAAGGCTACTGAGCCTTCTGCAAAGCCCATTTCTGTTTTCGGCTTTACTTCTAGATTTCCTATGAGATATCATTTAGCTATGGAGGAGTTTAGAGAGCACTTCTATCACAATATGCTGTGCCACTGACCGTGTACGCAAGTGTCAGGAGCTACTGGTGGTGAAGGATACTCTGGGAAAAGCCTGGAGCTTTTCCAATGCTCACCTCCCTGTCTTCCATTGACAAGCGAGGTGAAGTAACAGCTAATCGATGGCTAGTGAATTCCCTGTGCACCCCCTTCGCCGAGCTGATCAATATTACTGGCAATTAGAATCCCCTATCTGCATGGCTGTAGGGACCTTGGGGTGGCTCACCAGCCCACAAACACCCAATTTAGTCCTCAGCCTATCACTTAATTACTAAATCCTTCTTAATGCCTATTGGCAGGTGGCGAGCATACTCACAGCAGCCCCGGTCGGTTGATTGAACACAAGACCTTTGGCAAGGTGCTGGTTAAGATGCTCATGTCCCCCTTCAGCCGGCCAGTTAAACATCTGATTTCACAAGGGCCTCCGACCTGAAATGATCCGCCTATTGAGTGACTGGCCCACACACGTACATGGGTGGTTTGGAATGGGGGGAAAAAGGGAGAATGGGGACGATTATGAGTCACAGTGGTAACCAAACAGTCTGCCACAGGTCTGTCAGATCCACAGCAGAAACCTCAAGTAGTTTACAGTAAGGTAATTTCCTCCTTCTTTTTCTACTAAGTAGGAATAAAAAATATATATAAATGAAATGTAATCTCAAAATAATACTGCATTAAATACAGCATACCTGCAGCTTTGCAGTTAATGCCCTGGAGCTACTCAGTTGTCATAACTTCTGCCAGCTCCTGTGGCTGCTGATGCTCACAACAAAGACCTCTCCACCTGTCAAGCAAATCCCTGTTTAGATGTACAAAAAGAAATGTATAGAAAAATTAATTTATAGAACCTTTCCCTCAAACACATATCATAGATAAACATTCGTCACTGCTAGAAACCTATTTCTTGGAGGACACTTAAAAGCGTGGTTCCCAAAGTCTTTACAAAAAATTCACTCAACTGTTTTACACAGCCCCCCAACCTGACACATTTACCTATGTCTGTTTGGCCACAGCTTCAGTGTCTTTATTTGCATATGTATTTTTTTTTCCATGTGCACCATTGCATTAGGATGATATTTTGTACATAATAAGAATGCATTACCCAAAAAGGCCCCCATCTGAAACTCATGGGGACATTTCCTTGCCTGTGATCAGCTGGGGCAGCTGCCATCACTCAGGTGACTGTTTCTCACGAAATATTAAAACCAGGGTTGGAGACCAGCTGAGTGGACACAAAACTTATCACTGTCATTTGCTTCCCCTATCCCCAGGTCCCCAGCGTCTAACATAATCAATCATCCTCTCTGTTTCAGTGTCTTTGTCATTACTTTATTCGGGAGTTGAATAGCTTCTTTTAAAGGAAAACCTCTCCACTAAGAGAGGATAGTAAGCTATCAATGGAAATAAGTTACAGAAGATCTAGGACAACATGAAATGTAAAGTGTCACAACTGACATAAACACATTAACACACTGAGTTGGACCACTGCAGATTTGACACAAACTACTGGGAACTATATGACAACACTTTCTCAAACAGTTACAGAAATCAGCTGTACTGCCTTTCCTGACTTGGGTCTTTGCAGGGGTCTTGTCTGAGCTTCTGTGTAAACCTCAGTGGGTTGACAGTAGAATATGTTGTGTCGCTGTGTGTTGCATCAATGGAGTACTTCCAATCAGAATGTATGCCTCTTTGCTTTTGCTACTGTGCATGCACAGCTCTTTTCTACAGAAACACTACTGTGTTTAACACATCCACGAGTCTGCTCCCTCATTCCATCCACTGCACTCCTGCAGAGGAAGTGAGAGGACATAATGAGTATAGTGTGTCAGGCTGTATGTGTGTGAGTTAATTGCTCAATTCATTTGGAGGTAAGGTGCCCAGTTGGTACCTGCCTCACTGGTTAGGCTGTTGCTCCTTGTGCTAACCCTCTCATCTAGAACTGTTACCTCCGTTTGACTGCACTGCCCCTTAACAGGACCTCTGCCTACAGCCGATCCCCTTTTCTCTTGAAGGTGCCTGAGCAATTGTAACCTCTTACAACTTTTACAATTTGTGAGGATAGAAAGTAGTTCGATAAGAAGCTCTTTATTTTTTATTTTTTTTGCAAATGTCAGTCTACCTGCCAGACAGCTGTCTTTACTTGAATCTGGACGCTTCCACTCAGGTGGCCCCACGTTTGCACGATGCGTACTCCACTGCTGGATGCCTTGAGCACACCTCTGGGGGAGAGCCTGCGTACACATGCACGCACACACACACAGAAACACAAGGAGCTGTCACTTTCCTGTCACATAACCATGGAAATGGCCTGAGGTGAAGTGAGGACAGGTGCCCTGAGCTTTACAAATTCTCTTGAAGGACAGAGCAGAGAAGCGCCTTCCTTCTTCCACCCCCAAGCTATCTCCACACCTGCTGAACTGCACTCACTCAGTTGCATGCCCCTAATTTGGTATTTCCACAAAGATGACATATGTATCAGGCAGAGCAGGAAATGTCCTGGGCAGGGAGAGAACAGCTTTCTGACAGGTGTCACCTCCAATCTGCACAGGCCTGCTTCTGATGTGTTAACTATTCAATTAACCATCACATCACACTGAGTGGGTGCCAGCACCTAATTACCTATGAGACCTTGCCTGTGAATTGGCTGAAATACGTGTGTGCTTGTGTGTATGACAGGTCACATAACATGTTACTGTTAACCACCTCATGATTCACATAGAATATATGTTTTTTTTGTTTTGTTTTTTTACGTGTGTAGTCCTTTCCATCCTTGGTTGCTTCCCAGCCTCATCATCGTTACACCTCTTAGCACCAACTAAACACAGCAAGAAAGGAGTATTTTTGCTCCGAGTAAAATATGAGTGCAAACATTAAATGAAAATAAAAACAGTATCATTTAGCCCGTGTATTAAAATTGCTCCTGTCGTGTGGCCCCTTCATCTCACACCATTAAAATAACGAGGTGTCACCGAGCTCTGCTTCCACAGCTCCGATGTTGACACCCATCAAGACAAATCTATATTTCATGGCCACTTACAGATGTATAAATAGCCAAATGAGGTGTGCTAACCATCTATAAAATGGCACTAAAAGGTTGCCAGAAGATGGCGAGTGTCATGAGGCAGTTGCGCTGGTAATCAATCTGAGGTGAGAGGAGAGGAAAGGGAAGAAGAGGAGAGGAATGGGCTGCACTGCATGGCTATGAGGAGAGGCACAAGGCGGCGCAACAAGCAGTGCAGTAAATCACATCTGCACGGTACGCTCGCCCCACTGACACACAGCCACTTCAACTGACACGGGGCTTGCTCGACAGCCTGATGGATCACCACACTACACTCCATTAAAGGCAAACGGGCACGACGAGCACTGACACAACAAACAATTAGTCACTGCTTTGGGCATGGTCTTAAAATGCTGAGGGCCTTTCCCAGTGATGGGCACAAACCACCCTTATTTGGCACGGAAGAGCATTAAGTCCTTGTTGTTGTGATATTAAAAAAAATAAAAGTGGTGGACAACGGTACAAAAATGTCAAAAAATGATCTAGTCATTCAAATTTTCCAGTACAAACAAAGAACTGGACTGTAAAAAGGACTCTATATGAATACTACAAAAGGAAACCAGACACATTATAGATATTATATCTATGCTACAGAAGATATGTTAAAGGAGGTACAGTGGTACAGTGACAATCATGGCAATAATACAAACTTTGTCAGATTGGCCACTTCATTTGTTACACCTTGCTGGTAGCAGGCTGGGCCCCCTTTTGCTTTCAGATATGCCCTAATCCTCATGGCACAGATTCGACAAGGTACTGGAAACATTCCTTACTTTAGCACATCCATGATGCAAATTTCCTATTGGACACCAAAGATGGTATATTGCACTGAGATCTAATGACCATGAGCAATTTAGCACAGTGAACTCATTGTTATATTCATGACATCAGTTTGAGATGATTTGAGCTTTATGACATGGCGTGTTAATCTGCTGGATCCAGCCATTAGAAATGGTTACACGATAATAAAAGGATGGACACTGTCAGCAGCAACACTCAGATAGGCTGTGGCGTTTAAACTATACTTAGTTGGTACTAAAGACTCAAAGTGTTGCCAAGCAAATATCTCCCACACCATTACACGATCATAAACAACTTGAACTGTTGATACAAGGCAGGATGGATCCATGCTTTCATGTTTGCATCAGGCTCTCACCCAGCACCCAAATGTCACAGCAGAGACTGACACTTATCGACCCAATCTTCTGCTTCTTCTTGTCCAATTTTGGTTAGCCCATGCAAATTGTAGCCACAGTTTCCTGTTCGTAGTAACAAGAGTGTTACCTGGTGTGGTCTTCTGCTGCTGTAGCCCATTTACAATATTTAAAGGTTTGATATGTTGTGCATTCAGAGATGCCCTACTGCATTCCTTAGTTGTGACAAGTGCTTATTTGAGTTATTACAAAAGCTCGAAGCAGCCTGGCCATTCTCCTCCTATCTCTGGCATCAACAAGGCATTTTCACCCAGAGAACTGCTGCTCACTCGCTATTTTCTCTTTTCACACCATTAAACTCAAGAGATGGTCATGTGGGAAAATCCCAGCAGATGAGTACTTTCTATAATACTCAGCCCATCTGGCTTTAAAAACCACGCCAAATGTTTAAAATCACTTAAATCATCTTTCTTTCCCATTCTGTGTTGACTATGTCTACATGCCTAAATACAACGAGCTGCAGCCATATGATTAAGTATCATTAAGTATCAGTAGCATTAATAAGCAAAATAAGCAACTGAAGCAGGTACATCTAGGTATATCCAGCACTCCTTATAATAACAAAATATAAAAGAAGATTTTAAAAACTGTTTAACTGTCTGTGTTGGATGTAAGTTGTATGAGAACAAAGGAACATGTGTCGGTATTCTTAATCGGGTCTTGCATTTGACGGAGATATTTTGGATACTTACAAGAAGAGTTGTAGTTGGAGGACCAAAGACTCAAGACTTAAGAAATTATTTTGTTTCTGTTTACTAGGCTTGTGGGTTAGAAGAAAATGACTGTGAATGTAAGTATGTGGGGAGCTGCAATTCCACACTTCAATCACAGATGGAGATGAGCTCCAGATTAGACCTATAGCCACCTTCACCTTCTCTCTTACTGGTCTCCACTGGGTGCCAACACCCATTATTTATCAATCATCTTTCTCCCTCAGCATGACTTTCCACTTTAGACCATCTGTGCTCTGAGATGATCCCTCCTTGCTGTTTCGCTACAGACTTGTGTATGTGCAGATACTCCTACAGCAGGTAAAACCAGTGATGCATAAAAAACCTGCAGTTGCAAATTCAGTCTCAATCTCTCATATGTTTTAGGCACATACAGTTAAAGTCGTTGCCTATAAAAATATTGTTTCATCCATTTTTTAAACCTTTTGTAGTCCAAAGCCTTTCTCTCATAGATCTCCATATATACATCTCCCATACTCTGAAGATACTCTCTGTTATATGAAGATATTAAAAGACCACAGAAGAAAACTAAAGTGGCTGATCGTAGAATTATTTACATGGTTAGGAAAACTTCACAACATCTAACCAAGTCAAGAACACTAGCAAAGGTAGGCATCACATTGTCAAGGTCTACAATCCAGAGAAACGATGAAAACATCATCAAAGAACCTGATCAATAGGGATGGAAAGCAGGAGGAATAAAAGAAAAGTCGATACAATGTAGTATCAATCTTTTTGCATGGCAATATTATATCAATACAGGGACACTAATTATCAATCATTTCTTATATAAATTGCAAATTACATTTTTTAGTAGTAGAATTACACAAATTCGCCCAGGGACGGGGCTATGGCTCCCCACACTCCCTAGCACATCGTTACATGGAGAAACCTTTTGAATACAAGTGCGCGGATCCACACAGGTGTGTACACACGGGTGTTCACAGACACAAATCACACCTTTCTTGGCTGCTACTACAAAGCACATTGTGTACGGTCTATCCTGTGTGCTGCACAATAACATTTAATATTTACTATCTAATATATAATGTTAGCCAGTCTATTGTAAAAAAAAACAAAAAACAAAAAAGAGGTGGTTTACATTATGTTGCTTTTTCTCTCTCTCTCTCTCAACAGGTGATTCAGGGATTTTTTTTCTCTCGCTCCTCCTTTTCTTACTATCCCCCCCCCCCCCCCCCCCTTTTTTTCTCCTTCT
>VUQR01025766.1:9649-25663 GCA_015108515.1 Hemichromis elongatus | reverse complement strand
CTCTTACTTCTCAATTAGGGATGCACCGATACCGGTATCGGCCTCGATACCACATTTTCTAAAGTACTCGTACTCGTTAAAAGTTCCCTGATACCGGGGACCGATACCAGGGTCTGAGAAATGTCTATGTTTGAGCGGTGTGTAAGGGGTTAATCACAGGGGCCGAGTGCCCGCCCCCAGGCCCCGGTTGCAGCTATTATATTTTATTTTTTATTGGCAGAGAATAAAATAAAACCTGTCTTCCAATTTATTGCCTTTTTTTGTGTGTGGTAGAAGTATCGGTTTTTGTACTCGGTATCGGCAAGTGCTCAGATCCAAATATCGGTCCTGTATCGGTTTGAAAAAATTGGTATCGTTGCATCCCTAATAGTAGTAGCTATATAAGATGTTTTTTTTCTGCAGGGTAAAAGATGTGGGCAGTGTATTCAGAGATCATTCAAAACCTTAGTTTTTTGCACACTGATGCATAGTAATGTAGTGTTGTTTTGCATGGTTTGTTGATTTTTAAATGGATAATATTTGTCCATCAATTTTTAAAAAAGGTGAATTAAAACAAAAATAAATAATTTCTCTTTTTTTTCTTTTTTGAAATTCTATTAAAAATCAAAATCTTTATTTTTACAAAATTATTCAGAGTCATTGCTGTGAGAGTCATCCTGTTTGATTTAATTTGCCTTGAGATGTGTAGAGTGTAATAGCCACACATCAGTGGTTAATCATTATTAGCTCCATGTCCTGGTGTCAGGCAATATATTAGGGCAAGAGGATGAATCTAAATGTGGTTTCAATGTCTGAAATAAAAAGAGTAAAATACACAAAGTGTATTTGTGTGCAGAGTTCTAGAGTTTACCAAACTGAGTTACTGAACAAGAAGTGCCTCGGTCAATCAGGCCTTTATGGTAGAGTGGTTATCCAGAAGCCAGTTAGCTGGTTATTACCATCATTTAAAATATCACTTCAAGGCATAACAACATAGTTTTTGCAAATTGTCTGCTTCTAGTCTTCTTAGACTTACTGAAAACAATGGGATTCTACAGACTCATGAAATCAAAATATGGAAAACAATGTGACATTATGTAGTACATTAAATACACACTTTACCAGCCTTAGATTCTTGGGCACGGCTGTCAACTAATGTAATAAAGGTTATTCCCTGAGGGGGTATGGTAAAAGAGTGGCGCAATGTACAACTGCCTCTAATTCACTACTACTTCCTGCAAAAAGTCAAAAAATTTTGTCATATAAACCATCCATCCATTTTCTACCTCTCATCTAATTCAGGTGGACTGGGGCCTATCCTGACTGTAAGACATGAGGTGGTGTACACTAGGACAGGTTACCTGTCTGTGGCAGGTAATGTAAAACAAGCCGGCAAAAACAGAAAAAAAAATCCCTGCTCATTAAGCTGGGGCATAATTCCTCTCACTGTTGTTTAGCACAATGATAATGAACAGAGGATTGCTGTAAAACTGGGGTCATCGTCATAACACACAGACACAGAAAGACACGGTTTGCCTCGGAATTTGTTAATTTGTTATGCTCGTGTAACATGTGTTCATTTTTTCTAACAATGCAGAAATAAGAGCATTGGGGAAATTACTGGAATATTGGATAGCGACCTGACTATCTCTTTTAATAAATCAGAACATCTGGTCCACCAAATTCAATCTTTAGTACTGGTGAGCTGTGAAATTAAGCTTCAAACGAGAATCTGAATATTGCACCAAAGATGCTGGATTCCTATTGAAAAGTAGAACCGCATGTAATGTTTTTGGCAAAAACAATTTTAACGTACATTTTACTAACTTTGTTGAGCTTCCATGATGTGTGAGCAGCAGCATTAATGTGCATGCAGACAGTTGCCAGACTTTCTATAGGACAGGCTAAACCTGTCTGGAAGTGATCATGTGTTACCGACGAGGCATTTGATTAGCAGGATGAAGAGAAAGTTGACCATGTACGCATGGCAATATGAAGGGCAGATGTCGGTATCTTCTACTTTGATAACCTTGGTTCTTATACGCTCACTGCCCACTACTACTACAGCAGTAGTATCCCCCTTTGGTTCCCCTTTGCCTTCTGAACTGTCTTAACTCATGCTGGAGTTTTGTTGTTTTGTTGGAAACATTCCTCAGAGATTTGGGTCCATATTGACATGATAGGATCACACAATTGCTGTAGATTTGTTAGCTGCACATCCATGATGTGAATCTTCTGTTCCTTTCCCAAAGCTGCTCTATTAGATTGAAACCTGGTAAAAACCATTGTCATGTTAAAGAAACCAGACTGAGGTGATCTGAGTTTTTTGACACGGTGCATGTGTTACTTAGAAGAGGATCAAGGGTAAACCCACAACTTATTGGAAAAATTACATCTCTTAGCTGGCATTGGAACGACTCAGTCCCCCAGGATGAGTTGGAAGTCTGGGCTTCTCTCCTTAGACTTCTACTCCTGTGACCCGAACTCAAATAAGCAGGAGAAAATGGATGGATGGGATGGACATGGAATATCATCCGGCTGCCTTCTATTGTCCAAATTTGGCGAGCCTGTGTGAAATGTAGCATTGGTTTTTGGTTCTTAGCTAACAGGTGTTGCACAGGGTGTGGTCTTCTGCTGCTGCAGCCCATCGTGTTCAAAGTTCAGCTAGCTGTGCATTCTGAGATTCTCTTCTGTATACCGTGGCTGTAGGGTGGTTCTAGTCTCTGGCATCAACAAAGTTTTTTTTAACCTGAGAACTGACATGCACTGTATTTTTTTTTCTTTTTGCGACCATTCTATGCTAATCCTAGAGATCACTGTGCAGGAAGGTCCCAATAGATCACAAGTTCCTGAAATGGTTATACCAGCCGTTCTGGCAACAACAACCATGCTACTTTCAAAGTCACTTAAATCACCTTTCTTTCCTATTCTGATACTCGGTTCGAACCATCACAGGTTCTTTTGACCATGTCTGCATCCCTTAAACCATTGGGTTGATTAGACATGCTATTGGCTTTGAAAAACAGGTGTGTGTCAAAGCAAATAGCACAGATGTACCAGGTGTACCTATGTTGACACTCTCTTGAGCAGAAATAGAAATTTGTTAATGTGTGTATGTGAGACAGGAACACTTACGTGTAAAAAGGCGCTTGGATGAATGAGGCATGTTGTATAAAGAACTTTGAATGCTCAAGTACATTGGAAAAATGCTATATAAGAACTAGTCCATTTACCATTATACTTGAAAAAGATTTTTTAGTTGTTCTCTGAGCAGTTTATGATTTAGTTTGGTATTTGTGGATGGTACTGCTTTCTCTGACACCCTCAGCAGATGTTTTGGTAGGTGATGTTTGAACTGGTCCTACAGGGGGCAGATTCAGCCTGCTGTACCTGTCACCTATTATAAAGACGACAACTTCCTTGTTCAGAGTGAAATAAACTAGATATGCAAAGTTGAATGACCTGCCATCCATCAGTTGTGAATGACTTAACCGCATACATATTTGTTTTGATAATAGCCTACGGTCTGATTCAGGTTAATTAAATTCTTGCCTGTGTGGCGGGCAGTTAAACAGGATCCTTGGCAATTCAATGAGGCCCCACAGACAGGAGAAGTGGGAAGAACAGGGGTGGTGAGAGAGTCAAAGACCGCCAGGCGCGCGATCCAGCGCTGAGAGCCATCGACGAGGAAGTATAAATGAACCTGCGATGTGGAAGAAGGAGAGCCGCTCGTCTCTGTAGCTCCTACAGAGATAGCTCGTCACCCGACAAAACGCGCGCACCGGCGATAGCGAGATGTCGAGGGGATAATATCAGCAATAATGTGCCTTATTGGCGTCTCGGCAGTGAGGTTTGTGGAGAGAAGTGAGACGGAGGAGGAGGGGTAGACAGCCTGGCAGACAGGTGCGCGTTGATAGTCTGTTTCATTTTCTCTCAGTCCGTTTAAGTGATAGAGCCATGGATACCCGTAAGGAAAGCAAGGTAAGAAGACAACCCATGAAACCCAAAACGACGAAGCCAAAGGAGAAGAAATACAAATCTGGGAGGTTTATTAGACGGAAATCGCTTCGATCTTTTGGGAATTTCATGGGAAGGATTCTTAAAACTTTGGGCACTTTAGCGCACTTTGGCGAAGCGGAACAGCAGGACGCAGAAGACGACGACGGCGGTTTCGGGCAAAGCGCGTCGGGTGGTTTCAAAGATAACTGTTCGCAGATATCCAGGGAAGGAACCGTAAAGAAGAGCTCCACGGTTTCGTCCATTCACGGCTCGGTTAAAGACAGGCTGTCGTGGTGCTACGGCGACAAGACCCCGGGAGTGCTGGGACTGAAGAACCACGGCAACACCTGTTTCATGAACGCCGTGGTTCAGTGCCTCAGCAACACGGACCTGCTCGCCGAATACCTCGGGTTGGAGCAGTATAAGTCGGATATTTGCCTTCAGAGGGTGAACGGAGAGGTGAGAGGAGCGGAGTCGCAGACCGCCAGGGGAGAGGTGACAGAGCAGCTGGCGTCGCTAGTTCGAGCGCTTTGGACGCTGGACTACACGCCGCAGCTGTCTGTGGAGTTCAAGGTAGGGATGGAGGAGACGCTTCACATTTACTTAACAAGCTTAAGTTTCCCCCACTGATGAGACATGACGTGATTTTTCTTTTGTTCTCAAACATGTATCCATCAATTTCAGGTTCTCTGCTTAGAAACAAATACTTTCCACCCGGTGGGCATGCCATTCATCTTGATGGGTTAAACTAATTACAAGTGGCCCCGAAACCCAAAGTCTGCTGTTTACTGTGCCAGTGTTGTTGCTGCTATTTGATTAACTGCACACTGGCAGCGAAAGTGCTCAAACTCAAGCACAATAAAACCACAATTATAGGACCGTAGGGCGTTTTAAATCAAATTACTACACTTAACTAGAAGCCACATAGTTTCTTCCTTTTGCACTGACGGTGTTTCTGGGCCCATTGAGCGTGCTGCACTCAGCTGAGAGAGACAAGGCACAGAGATACAACACACCGAAAGCTAGAAGAGGATCAGCAGGGGCCCTGATTACTTACTCCCCTGAAGTTTGTGCCACAGGGGCCCCTTGCAGTTCCCCTCGGCCATGGAGAAAGAGATCAAATTATCTCTAGGCCAAACTGTTTATTTACATTCATCTCTTATTTTCTTCATTTTTGTGCCACAAGTGTGTGTCATTCCAAGTTTCAGCGGCTGCCAAAAGTGATTTCCAAATCACTGCCAAAAGCAACATCAATAATAACATTAAGAAGTAGCCAAAAAGTTTGGATTGATTATAATAAGGAACACAGATCTTAAAGATACTTACATAACAGGTCATTTCTTTATTTTATATATAACCTCTTTGTAAATTATGTTTACTACAGTCCATTTATCAATATACGCTTAGATATTAGACATAAAAAACATATCCCAAGAGATTAATTTATGAGCACAATTAAGAAAACTCATGATCTGTCTTGGGAGGGTAAATATTTGGATAAAAATTTAGGCGTGAGCTTGAATATGGTCAGAGGTCAATGATAAACCTTGCTGTCCCAGGCAGTAATAATAAAAAAACCTCAAGACCTTATACATTTTATGGTATTGTTTGTTGAGGTAGCTGTAGTTCGGTAACCATGTGGTTACTGATTACTTCCTACACTTCAGGTGGTTTGTCTGCATTCCCGGAGTTGTAAGAGAAGACACGCGGTCTTGACTCACAAACACAAAGTGCTAAATGCAGAGGATGGTTCATCAGGGACTGCTTCAGAACTTAAGCTTTACCTCTTCAATTTAAGGATGTTCAAAACAACAAGTGATCAAACACTTACACACAAGAGACCTCTTGCTGCTGTTACTCCTTGCAGTAGTAACTGGGAGCTGTAGAGGCTTAGACTTCTCTCACAAGCTGCTGGATGGTAGCCAATCAGAGGGATTACTTTGAAATAAACAAAACAAAACAAAACAAAAAACTGCTCTGATATATCATTTTGTATTGGTGTGAACTTATGAGACCTTTCATTTTTTTTGATCTATTAGTATTCCTAATTATTTTATGTAATGTTTTATTATTATTATTATTATTATTATTATTTTCATCAATGTTTTAAATCACACATATAATTCATTTCTAATTGGTAGAATGCTGCTGTTAATTGTCTTGTTTTTTTAATCGTTTGCATTATTTTTGTGCTGTTTAAATCACAATGCTTAACGATTGTGTTTCATATTTTCATGGCTCAAGGGTTGGCAGGTCGTCTTGTAATCGGAAGGTTGTAGGTTCGAGCCCCGGCTCTGACAGTCTCGGTCGTTGTGTCTTTGGCCGTTGCCTACTGGTGGTGGTCAGAGGGCCCAGTGGCGCCAGTGTCCTGCAGCCTCGCCTCTGTCAGTGCGCCCCAGGGCAGCTGTGGCTACAATGTAGCTTGCCATCACCAGTGTGTGGATGACTGAATGTAATGTAAAGTGCTTTGGGGTCCATAGGGACTGAGTAAAGCGCTATACAAATACAGGCCATTTACCATTTTAGCTTTACGCTGACTGACTGCAGTATCTGTGGTTGCTCAGATCTAATATTGCACATTCCAATTAAATCTGCTTTATAAGTAAAGTTCTGCTTGCTTACTTTGGTATGAGCATGTTGAAGCTGTCAGAAAATCTGCGATTCAAGTAGAAGAAAAACTTTGTCTAAAAAATATAAAGGGTAGCTGGTTATGGTATTATTACTGAAGAAGTTCTGCATTAAGGGCTTCCCTACTTTGGGAAGCTAATGTAGCCTGAGTCTCTGTAGTCTTTTAAAACAGTAAAAAGTCTGACATGTGAAGATAAAATGCACAATATTGTTTGGGACTGGATAACAGGCCTTGCATAAAAAAAAATCATACAGTAAACCTTTAATATATTGATCTGTATTGAACTGACTCTTTATGGAGTTTATGGGCTCCTTCTGGCATTATGGCTTCCTCACAGTCTAAAGCAGGGGTCCCCAATCCCAGTCCTCGAGGGCCGGTGTCCCTGCAGGTTTTAGATGTGTCCTTGATCCATCACAGCTGATTTAAATGGCTAAATTGCCTTCTCAACGTGTCTGGTAATGAACTAATCATGGGATTCAGGTGTGTTGACCCAGGGTGAGATCCAAAACCTGCATGGACACCGGCCCTCGAGGACTGGGATTGGGGACACCTGGTCTAAAGACTTGTTGGTTTAATTGTTGTAGGTTCTAGGTGTGGATGAGAGAACATCCACACATAGTGTGTGGTTGTCTGTGTGTTAGCCTTGTGCTGGACTGGTTACCTGTCTGGGGTGTATGACAGGTGGGATAGACCCCAGGTTGGGGACAGCAGCAAGAAAATGGAAGGAGTGTGTGGAGTGTGCATAGCATGATGATTAAATCCTCATATGAATATTAACTGTTAATGTCAGAAAGTGCTTTGAAAGGGTTTTGCTGTAATTACTCTCACAAAAAAAGGGAAAACAAATCTTTCACACATTTTCTTCCCTTGGGCCATTGCCTTGACACAGTGATTTGTGCGGGTCCGCCTATCCTGGAGTGAAGCAGGAGAGAGGATGTTTACTGTAGCGAGTGCATTTGGCCTGGAAAAGAGGATCCCCCCTGCTGACATGCCTCCAGTGGTGTGCACTCAGAGGGTGAGAGATTGAGGGAGGTAGAGACACTGCTGGCAAACTAAAGTAACATCGTTGTGATCCTCACAAGACCCCCTCCGTCTGTAATTAGAAAAAGGAACAGACAGCCTTGACATGTGCTGGTTATTGACAAATGTGCTCGCATTTAAAGAGAGTCACTGACTTGTAATGAAGTGGGTTAAAAAAAGAAATTTATATCTGAGACAAAGGCAATCACAACGCTTTTTATTACTCTGTTTTGTTTGAGATTGGGTTTAGAGAGTGAGTGGAAATTAGAAGTCACAGAGACTAAGCTCAGAATAAACTGGAATAATGTCAGGCTTTTTAGAAAAATGGTTAAGTCAGGGATTACATGTCAGGTCTATCACCTTGAAGAACTATGCAGAGCTGTGACAGGACATTTTTCAATAATGAGTTAAACTTAAAGTGTCTACTATCATCCTCCAAACCCTAAGAGTTATCACAAAATCTCAGCACCTTAAGTGCTTGATCTGAATCTGAGACAGATTCAAATCAAGTCTGTTAGAATGTCTGAAAGTGTCTGATAACCTGATGGAGGCCAGGTATAGCTAGCAGAGTGGCAACACCTCAAACAAAGGTTTTAGTTGACATTCTAGGTCAATTTGCATTCTATGTGGCAAATGGGCTGTTGAAAGTGCCTCATCCAAGCATACAATCAAAAGAAGTGATAGCATATCAAGTGAAAACGGGGCTACTTTCCAAAAAAAATGAATATAGACGTGCATTGAAATTTCGACTCGCCCTTTGGTAAGTCTTGGCCATTAAACTTCAACACCACTGTTGTTCGATATGCTCGTTATGCGTTCACAAAATTCCTTTAGAGCTTATTTAATGTTGCCCACCTGCTCAGCCTCATCATATTCTTATAATAACCAAATGTAAATTATCCGATGTGCCCCCAAATGCACGCTTGCTTATAAATTACAGTAATCAGCCTAATGGAAGAGCTTTAGCTAATGGTTAGCATTGCCAGCGCTGCCATTACTGCTTCACAGCACGTTTGATGTTGATCAAATCTCATTTTATTGGTTGGGCCAAAAGTTGTCTACATCAATTTAACTTGATGACAGAGCAAGCTCTCTCTCTTTTTTTTTATAGCTTTATATTCCCAACCTGAACAATTAACAGTGCTGTGACTACTTTTAACAGTTGCTGAAAGGATCATTATCTTCTTTCTTTCTTTTTTATTTAAACACTCGACAGGATCCAGCTCTGTGGGGCCGGGGGAGCTCAGTCAGGAAGATTGAGCTTGGTGTTTTAAGTGGTTTTGTTTGTTTTGGGGAGAACAGGTCTGTGACAGTGAAGCACACCAGCAAGACTGATGGTTTGTTTGCTTTGTCTTGTTTCTGCTCATCTTCGGGGGCCGGTCTGATTCTTGCTTTCAGTGCTGAAGAGCTATACATTGTGCACACAGCGGGGGGACGTACACCACCTGGACTCCCCGTGCTGAGCTGCACACAAATGCCACGGTGGTGCATCATCCCAATTTGATGAGCAGTATTTTTTCTTCCCAGCAGAACAGATGGGCCTTTCTTTTAGATTTAAGTAGGATAAACAGGATGATTACGAGAGATTTTATTGTGCTGTAATAATCTTTATATTTTACACTTGGCTACAGATACACTCTTTAGTACCTGTCTTAGCGGTTGAAGGGAAATTAAAAAAAAAAAAGCTTCAAAAACTCTTTGTCTCACACAACACACAAGTTAGACTATTTAAAAGTATGACAACAGAGCTGCCATATGCTGTTAGAAAGCAGCATGCATTCCCATGATGCAGTAAGTCGAATTGTATTATATTGTACCTGCACCGCTGTGGCATCAGACAATAAAGAAATGCAAGGAGGAGTCTGTGTCAGTATGCACTACACTACGACACCATTTCCCACCAGGTTTATTATCCCTCTCATGATTTATATATTGAAACTGAATGACATAGTGTTGGAAGTCATGGAAAAGCATCAATACTTACCGTACTGGGGTGTGACAGTGCGATAGCCAAATCATAGAAAGGACTCTGCTTTACCTGAGTCATGGAAAGCCCAGATTGGTGTAAAATTCACTGTAAAAGGGGTATTTGAGTTGCAGTTGAGATACTTTGATGTTTTAAAGGACTCTCACTCAGATGCTGCGTTAGTGACAGCGGTATAGTTTTCTATCAGCTTGAATTTACAGCCTGTTCCCTGTTTTTTCAGTAAAAGTGTGCATGTTTCACTTATTCTGCATTGAACTTAAATCACTGATTTGTTCACTTAAGAAGTCTAAATGCAGTTTTCCACTTTGACTGACTGTAAATCACTCAAATTATTGTTTCCATCATATCTCTTCCCCTTTCTTATTCTTCACTGATGTCCCATGCTAGGGGTAGCTGTGGAAGCTTTGTTCGTTTTTGACTTGCTTCGACCTTTATTGGATGATTTCTAACATATTGTAACAGAGAAACTGAAATTGGAAAGAAGAGACAGGGAGGGACAGGTGCTAAGATGCTAAGAGAGAGACTCATTTGTCTGCGTGTGTTTACGGGGTAGCTGGGCTGACTGGAGCCCAGCTGGTGCTGATTAGTGGAGGGAATGTTTCTTATATGATAGAGAGGAAAGAAAAAAACAGATAATAGAAAGAAGTGGCAAAGAAAAGAGGACAGCGAGCTTGAGCATGTGTGTGTCTGTGTGATAGATGAAACAGAATGAGGGGAAGGAGAGCAAGCAGCATAAGTGATAACTGCCCTTCTGGTCTGTTTCAACAGCAAAGGTGATCTGACAACACGAACCAGCTGAAAAATGAAACGGCAAATGGACCAGTCAGTAATGAGAGATTCTGCCCCCCCTCGTTCCAGGTACACCTGTTGGTGGGGGAAGATAGGTGTGTGCAGGAAAACAAAAGCATGTGCATTTCCTCTTACGGTTCTACCTTGTAATGATTTGTCAGTATCACTCTCTGACCGTCACTAAGGAATCCAATCAGGCCTGTTTGTCAACCTGGATCATGATGGTGTGTAAATGTTTTTTTTTTTTCCTTTTAGGCAGAGAGCAGGGTCATTTGTTTGATGTATGTTTATAGTAAATTCCTTCCCCGCCAGCACTCTAATCTGTCGTTGTTTACACAGTAGGAGGATGGATGTTGGGAGAGTGCGGTGGGGGTAATGGTGTGAGGTGAAGTAAAGGTTGCAAGATACAAAACTGAAACAGACATCTGAGTGTGGAGTGCAGCCCCGTCTCTGCTGACCGCATGAGGTCATGACCCCTGCTGTGGAGACTGCACAGGTTTATGGCTGTCTTCTGTCATTCTGCTATCTGTTTCTCGTGCTTTTGATTTCTTGTTTTCTTCTTCTTTTTTTTTTTTGGTGAAAAACCCGACAGTCCTGGATTCTATAGCTTTATTCCTCTGCTATATACACAGCCAAGGCTTTCTTTCAAGCAGAGTATTGGCTTTTGGTGGACTGCAGAATACCAAGTGGAACATTCAGGGGAAATTCAGCTTTTGTGAACATATTAATAAAAAAGTCCAGCTTCCCGAACTGTAAAAAAGTTTATATCTCTCTGTTCAAATCTGTTGATGATCCAACGACAGATTTAATTCATGCTCTTCAATAACAAAAGAGGATTAAACTCATCAGAAAAAACAAATTCTGCTTCAAGCTACAAAGAGAACTGCTCTCTGTGCCCTCTGCACTAATGGGGCTCAGTCATATGTGGATGAAGAAGCTGATTCTTCTAGACTGATCAATAGTTCTTTCAATAAGGTCCCTAAAGCAGGCCCTTCCGCCCACCGCTCTCCTCTCCTGGACTACTTCTGATGTGTTTACTCTACAAACACTTAAGATACTACTTTAGCTGTGGACGGGTGAGATCTGAGCACTGCTGGTGTTTACAGGGGAACTTGACTTTTCCACCTACCTGCTATTCTTTTCTTTTCACCTCCAGCCAGCCTCAATTTAAACAATGCCCTTTCTTTCATTTCCCTCTTTACAAGAAATCAAATGCAAGAACTGCTGCTTTTGAGCACAACTTTGCCTCTTTTGTGACTCACGAGTGCACACAAAGAGGAAAAAAAAGAGCGTGAGACGACAACGCAGACGAGGCCGGTACACTTCCAACGCAGTGAAGTCCTAACCCCACCAGCTTTCAGTGCCCAGACTTAGTCTCGTTATTGTAACCTTGGAAACTCTCCTTTCCTCTCTCGTCCTTTGCCTGTTCTCCTCTCTCATTTCGCTGATAGCTTTGACAAACTGTGCTGCTTGTGTTTTTCACTTTTCATTTCTGGGCCTTCCACAACTGTGCCGTCCTTTTGATAAAGAGACAGAAGAAGAACACACTGGTCTGTTGAAACTTCGCCAGCATCCTTCCCTTACTCCACCGGTCCTTTTCTCCATCTGTCCCACATCCCTTCATCCCCTGTCAGTGCTTTCTCATAGTGATGAAGCTCATTAGCCGACCGTCTCTGTCAGATAGAATGGGGGGAGGCGGGGGGCTCCCTCCTGTGTTTATATTTAGATACTGGGATACTGCAGGTATGATGTGGTGATTTTTAATGAGGTGCAGAGCAGAGCCTGGATGCTGTCAGTCACACACAGAGAAAGAGTGACTGAGAGAAAGCAAAGTAGCCACCTGGTGTAGTGGTAATCAGTTTTGTTTGTCATTTTCTGTTCCACTCATAAATTTACTACTCCTTTCTCATAACTGAATTACAAAGAGTGGACTTTTTTCCCCCCCAAGAAACACCTGCTATGTTTTGGATACAGTTTATGTGAGTCTCCTTTTGAAACGCAGTGCATATGAATGTGTGCAGTTCATGAATAGCATGAAAAAAGGTGTCGCCATCTTGCTGGGCCACTACAGCTTACCAGCACTCCAGCTTTTAGCAAACAGCTGTCCACTAAAACTCCCCATCTTACTTAAATGCTACTATAAAAAGCTAAAGACTTTCAGCTTGGATTCACTCTTCTTCCCCGCTCAAGTTACATCTATTTATTCATCAATTAAGGTCTGAAAGAAACCCATCTGCTTCGAGTCACGGGGAATGGAGAAATACCTGTCTGGCAACAAATGGACCTCATTGCACCAGCTGCTAGAAGTTTTTAGTGGCAAGGCAAGGACTGCACCAGAGAAGAGGAGCCCGTTGGGAGTGGGTGCTGTTCACAGGAAGATACTGCTGACAGTTGGGAGCTGAGTCTCATACAAGAGCCAAATGTGATTGCATAGAGTTCTCATCCTGGGGAGTTACAGTATATGACACTTAGAATGAGAACAGATGCCACCTTCATCTCTCTATTACACACAATGTGTCCTTTGGTGTTGGTGTCTTGACACACTAGCCAAAGGCAATATTGGCCACTGACATGCCATAAATTTCAAGTTGGATTCTGAAGAAGTTGCAGTAGTCACAGTGTTTCCTAGAATCGCTCTAAGTGAAACCAGAAAGCATTACGGACTTGGACAATGACGCTCATCGAACCACCATGCATGATTACATCACCTGATAAATACTGTATTAAAAATGCAGAACAATGATCTGAAGATAAAGCTAAAGAAGTCTTATTTTTTACACACACGAAGGAATATTAGGAGTGCATTTGAATGAGTGGAACTTTGTTTACAAGAATTAGTGAGTCAATTCAGATTTTCTCTGTTTCTCTGTCTGTAAGAATTGGGCATTGAAAAAAAAAATAGTTTTGTCCTTCGCAGCAGTTATGATGCCTTTACTTATACTCTTTTAGGCATGTCTGTGTCTGTGAGTGAAATGTGGATCAATCAGTGCACGTCTTTATCTTTAAAAACTCCCGAGCTGCTTTCAGAGTGTGAGATGAGAGATGAGCGATGAGCCCTCTACACTTCTAAATTCACTAGACCCGATTCTGCTGTCTATGACCCAGTGCCACTAAAAGCCATGTATGCCTATGCCATTATACTACCTCTCCTGCCTTTTCTACCATGTGTTTTGATGCATGAGCCATACCAAGCCTTTTTCCACCCTATTTTCATCCAGGCTTTCTGATAATGCTGTTCAAGGACTTGTCTGGCTTTTGATTTTTTTTTTAGCAATAATAAACGGATAATAAAAGGAATAAAAGGCTGTCATCTCTGTATTGTACTGTTTAGTTCCAGTTTTCTTTTAAGGAAATCTCATTAAATTTGACAATGCTTACTTAGTTTATAATGTTCTAAAAAGAATGTCATTTATATTCTAAACAACGGTTGGGTACATATTTACATGGTAAGAATGGACATTGTTGTACTACAGAGAATAACCTCTTTTATTAATGTCTTACAGATGTTTTTATATGACTTATCTGATCATGACAAACAGAAATGCATTGCTGTTTTGCTATCTCCCTCGTGAGTGTTCCAAACTCATAAATGCAAATGTCACTGTTAGAAATCACCTAGCAAGACAGATTCATTCTGATGTTTCTCCATCCCACAGAGCATTGTGGCCAAATATGCATCTCAGTTTCGTGGAAACTCTCAGCATGATGCCCTTGAGTTCCTCCTCTGGCTTTTAGATAGAGTTCATGAAGATGCCAATTCCAGCCCTGACAACAACAACAGCAGCACCAAGACCAAAGCCAATGCCAAGGTAAGTCTGCGTTACCGTTTTTTTACTGATGCGCCTTGTCTGTTTGAAGTCATTGTTAAAGCTGCATGCTCGTTTATTAATCAGGTCAGTTACATTATTGTTAGAAAATAGTGTAAACAATTTTAAATACTTCAAAAATTGAAGTCTTAGGACAGTAAAATAATACCATAATTTCCTCTTAGGTCTTGGCCACTGTTTTCATTTAGTTAGTACCTTGGATCTCTTTGTGTAAAAAAAAAAAAATGTATAAATTCAGTACTAGTTATATGCAGCCCATTCAACCCATTATGTTTTATCATTACGGCCTTGATAAATTTAATACATATCTGCAATGTTATGTGGCATTATAAATTATTAAAAGGGCAAAACTGAATTTATTTCTGAGTTTTATTCAGAAAGAAAAGAGTTTCATTCAGATTTTTAACCCAATGCCTCAAGTAACAAACAGCAGATTTTTGTATCTGCTGAGCACTTGTCAAGTTATTCAATTGAAAGAAAATTTAAAGCCAGTAACCACAAAAATATATGATTAAATTGGCTTCAAGATCAGATACCTTCCTTTAGGCTAGAGCTCCATTAAAACCAACGACCGCCAACTTTCTGCTTGAGCTGCTTACCATCACTGCAAAAATTCAAAATCTTACCAAGTATATTTATCTTATTTATAGTCAAAATATCTCATTAACCTTAAAATAAGACACATTTAGCTATAAAGTAGCATTTCAGTGAGATATATGAACTTGTTTTTGGACAGTGCATCTTATAACTGGAAAATTTTTACTTGTTCCATTGGCAGATTTTTGCACTTATTGCAAGCAAAATATTGTATTAAGTGAAAAAATCTGCCAATGGAACAAGTGAAAATTCTCCAATTTTTATGTTTTATGTTGTCAAGCCAGTGCTGTCATGTCTATGTCTCGCCATGTTTCCTGTTTTATTTTGAAAGTCTTGTATTTCTTTGTTTAATGTGTTTAGTTTTAATCTTCCCCTGTGATGTCGTTATGTTCATTTGTGTTTCCCCATGTGTTTCCACTTCCTCTGATCACCTCCTGTGTGTATTTAGTCTGTGTGTTTTCATTCACTCTTTGTCAGGTCGTCAATCAAGTTCCATGTATGTCATGATTCAGCTCAGGTCGTGTTCATGTTCTATGTTCTTGTTTTTCATAGTTTCTCACACGTTCCTGGTCTGAATCGTGTTCATATCTTTTTCATAGTTAATCATAGTTACCATAGTTTAGTTTTCCCAGTATAGGTTTTAGTTTAGTTTCCCCCTCATTCTGCATTTTTTTTCATGTTTTTGATATACTGCCACAATAAAGGGTCACCTTTCGCCTTTCGTTACCCCATTTTTCTCCCGTGTCTGCACATTGGGCCTGCTTCATCATCACACCGGTGGCATTATGTTAGTAAATTTATTTTTGGGATGAAGCCTTGTGTCAATATGGCAGTCTTAATGATGGTTATTTAATTTTATTTAAGGAAATGACATGGGTTTGCAAGAAAACAAATATGTCTCTTCAGTACTGACCTTAAATCTTCCCTGCTCAAAGTGGAGCTGAATCTGTGAAGGGTCAGAATAGGTTTGCTGCAGTCAGTCTCAAATGAATCTTTGTGTGCAGTTACTGTTTTCTGAAGCTGGTGAAGTGGCAGTCATTCATTCCCACACTCGCTGTGTCCTTGTCTCTGTCTCTGATGTGGGATGCTAACCTTGCTACCGTGCATGTGGAGAATTAGAACTATCACGGCAGAGCTAGGCGTGATATGGTAAAAAGGAACGAATGGCAGGCATATCACATTCTACT
>VUQR01025761.1:0-15142 GCA_015108515.1 Hemichromis elongatus | reverse complement strand
AGCATCCTGAGACCATTCATGTGTGGGGTTGCTTCTCATCCAAGGGAGTGGGCTCACTCACGATTTTGTCCCGAAACACAGCCATGAATAAAGAATGGTACCAAAACACCCTCCAACAGCAACTTCTTCCAACAATCCAACAACAGTTTGGTGAAGAACAATGCATTTTCCAGCACGATAGAGCAATGTACCATAAGGCAAAAGTGATAACTAAGTGGCTTGGAAACTACCCAGAACTTAATCCCATTGAGAACTTGTGGTCAATCCTCAAGAGGCGGGTGGACAAACAAAAACCTACTAATTCTGACAAACTCCAAGAAGTGATTATGGCAGAATGGGTTGCTATCAGTCAGGATTTGGCCCAGAAGTTGATTGAGAGCATGCCCAGTCGAACTGCAGAGGTCCTAAAAAAGAAGGGCCAACACTGCAAATACTGACTCTTTGCATAAATGTCATGTAATTGTCGATAAAAACCTCTGAAATGTATGAAGTGCTTGTTATTATATTTCAGTACATCACAGAAACAACCGAGACAAAGATCTAAAAGCAGTTTAGCAGTAAACTTTGTGAAAACTAATATTTGTGACATTCTAAAAACTTTTGGCCACGACTGTACATACGAAGGACCACAAGAATATCTGGACCACGGCCAATCAGAAAGGTTCCGCCCCCGACTATCTCTGATTGGTCTAGATTAGACCACGATAGGGGCATAATGTGTGTTTGTTGTTGACCACACGGAGACTTTCAGAGTTGCGGAGACTTTTTTTTTCTCTTTTACTCGAACAGTTGGTCGCATCGGTGCGACCTAGGATTTTTTTTAGTCGCACCACTGAAAAATTTGGTCGCATTTGCGACGAAATTGGTCACACTCTAGAGCCCTGCTGCATAACAAATGCAGTAACAAGAGTGAATACTCCATTACAACCTTTGAAGTACTACTACCTGGTCTAGATTTTAAAGGTGATTTGATGTATGATATATTTGTTGTATTTGTTGTCAATTGTTCTTATGCACAAGGCATATCAAATCTGAAACCAACCAAAATGGTCATAATCTTCTTTTCCCGATTTACTGTCTCATATCTCCTGTCATGGTCACGGTCTTCTTGTTCTCCAGTGTTGACCTACCTTTTTAATAATCGAATTCGCCACCTTATGCACCCTTTAACTCTTCTTTTAGTGTGTGCATTGGTGTGTTGTAAATCTGCTCGTGTGTTCCAGAGGCAAGGGGCCTGTCTCAATATGTGTTCTTGTGCATACTTGCTTTCTCATGGACTCGTGATATGTCATCAGTTAGAAACCAAGTACTGTTCCAAGTACGCATCAAGCCGAGAATGTAAAAAAATTCTTAGATGTAATCTCGCGCCGCTCGTTTTATCAAGCATGCATCAGTGGTGACTTGTGTGAACTTGGTACAACTAAATATCCCAGAATGCATTTCGTCCAAAACAATGGCGGAGGAGCGCGGCTAAAAACTTTTAAATATTACTCTTTCTGGGTCACAAAATAAACTTTTAAGATACTTTCATCCTTGAATATGGCTGTGTAAACTTCAAATATCTGCTTCATTTATCAGAATAACACATATATCCAAAAGTGATGTTTTTGGAGAGGTCTGTTACCCACCAGCTCAATAGCCGACTGGGAGGTCAAAGATCACTGGAAACACCAGACTTCCAGCACATAGTTTTCAAATGCCCGGCAGTCTTTTGCTACTCAGGTTAAACGTGATATAAAAGACTCTTAGATAACTTCTAAATGTTAATGTTTGGTTTATCACAGTGTTTTATTTGTTCCAGAGTAAATCTGAGATTAAATTTAAACTTCATAACATATTAATCACAGTTAAATTAAGAGGGGGCGGCAGTAAAAACTCTTGACCTGTGACATCATCAAGTTTGCTGGTGTTCCAGTTGTACAAATTGCGAGTCCGTAGTCACGCTCACGAGTACGGACTCGCGTACTTGAGAATTGAGAAAGGGCCAAGGACTTCGTGGCCCATACACCTTCTTTACTGAGGCACCTGGAGACAGCTTGTCCATTACCTACCTGTAAATAATGTCATGAATTTTTGCCTGCTGGTTAAGGCTGAAGAAATCCCTCAGTTTTAACCAGATCTTTGCACTTACCATGGTAGCGTAATTGGGCTCCTCATGCTCTCTTTTTGATTCAGTCTCTAGACCCGTTTTAGCCCTGAATTTACCTCTCTTTTATGCAGACAATTTCTGTGGAAGTTACCAGTTAATCGCAAAAATACCATCTCACCATTAAGTCCTGTCAAACTCTGTGACCTCAATAAACCCATAAAGCCTTTACTCCTGTGCCTTGTACTTGAGCCCAGCTCAAGTTCAGTTCCTTGAGACTGCTGCAGAAGGTGATTTTGTTCTCTATGGATAGTTTGGCCCTTCATAACGATGGTAGAGCTCAAAGTTAATGTGCACAGATACCTGCTAGCTGTCTGCTGCATTTAACCTCAGCGAACTAGAGTCCCTGAACTTGAATTCTTGACCTTGTTCATACTGCTGTAGGATTTTTAATGTAATTAGCTAAACAATGATATGTCTGCTGTGCAGATAAGTATCCTACAACAGTTCAAAAGCATGTGTTCCAGTTGTGGTGAGTGAAATTCTGGGCATTACCTGTTACTTAGCATTAGTAGCTGTCTGTCTCTGTGTGATGCACCAATACAAATTATGTTATATTTTATTATAAACATACAATGGCAATAAAAGTCTAATCTATTCGATTCTATTATGGATGCAGCTTGCTAACCAAGCTAACTAATATGAACTCATAACTCTGTGTGACACCTTCTCTACAATAAAGAATGTGGTAGGCTAGACAAAATGCTAAGACTTAAGTTTGAAAATAGGTGACATTGACTGGCTAACACAACGGAAGCCTAAAACATTCAAAACATTCAAACTGTTTACGAAGGGTAGCCAATCATCGCAAAGATATCTTAGAGGGGTGGGACTAAAACAGCTTGCAAAAAATAAAGAAAAATAAAGATTATTTTGAGCTGTGAATCATACAAAGCTACTTCAGTTAAGACAAAGAATAATAAATAACTCGAGCTGGAACAGAGCAGAGCTGGACACTTTTAATGATCGTGTGATCTTTTCCTCTACCTCCACCTGCAGGACAAACCTTACATTTATGTCGACCTTCATACTGCAATGAATAATAAGGCAGCACATTAGCTCTGAAAATCCTTTGTCTTTCCCACGGGCTGCACATCCTATTATTCTGGTCCATCATTTATTCTCTCGTCATTATCTATCACTGAACCCCAGTTCAGTGAAGCTTCGTCCTCCCTCTTCCTCCTTTCGGAGACTCTTCGTCATATAAAAACATAAAAGGTTCTTTCCCTGCTGCCAGTAGAAAGAAAATCAGTTTTTTTCCCGTCTGGGTCCCTGCTGCTTTGCTCTGCTGCTCCCCACCCCTCCTCCTTCTCCTCCTCCTCCTTCTCCTCTTCATCCTCCTCCTCCCTCCCTTCCTCTGCTTTTGCTGGCTCTGCTTTCATTCCACCCTCTTGCTCCCCCTCCTCCCTCCCTCCCTCCCTCCATCCCTCTGTCTTCCCTCTGGAGAATAGGGGTCATTGCACAAATGATTACTCAGACCCCGGTCGCCATGGCAATGCTGCCGTGTAACGGGCGACAGGCATGCAGCACAGCAAAGACGCCGATTAGTGAGCTGGCGATGGAGAAAGCGAGCGCTGCCTTTGTGTGGCTTCGTTTTGCCTCCATTCCCCCCCCCTTTCCAAACAGCCTCTGTTTTTCTGTGCGTCTCCAGCTAACTGGGGTGGAGGGAATGAGGGAGGGGAGCAGTGAAACAGAAAGAAAAGCCTGCAAACATTCTGCTCACAGCCCTCCAGCTTTGTCTACTCTTTTTACTCGCCTTCTGTGCCTGAATGAAGCCTGCCGTTGGCTTATTTCAGCAGCCGTTATAACGGTTCTGCCGGCATATATCAGTATATGTGCTTGCAGCTGTTAGTCAATGTCTTTCTCTAGCATGTGTGGTGGGGATGTTTTTGAAAATGAATGCTTTATGTTTTTGTTCACAGCTACCATTCAAATGAGTAACCTGGTACCTAGTTGTAGTTAAGAGGGTTAATTAATTACCCATACTTGTATCAGTGAAACATCAATCAGCACAGATTGAATAGGCGACCTCTAGTGGTGGTGCAAACGTTAAAACCCCAAAAGGTTTTGGTGCAGTAACCGCAGAAACCAAATTATATCTATATAGCCAAGTTATCTTAAAGGCTGTTATCATCCAGGTGTTTCAGAGCCAAGTGAAATCTGGTTTGATTATATTAAAACTACCTTAAAACCATAGACTGTATATAAAAGACAGACATAGCAAGCTTGATATTGCGTATTGATTTTGAAACATTAGTCTCAGCATTTTTACCACTGCCATTTTAGGTTTTTGGAGCCAGAAGCGACTGTACTTGGGTAAGATTGTGGAATGCTAAGATATTTGCCCAAAGTAGCTAGCTTTGTCAACATTTGATCAGTATCGTTATCCAGTAATCATGGACTATAATTTGCAAATGGGTTATTAAAACCTCTACAAACAAAGGAAGTGCTACTCTGCAAAAATCTCTACACCAGGGGTGCCCAATCCCACTCCTCCAGAGCTACTGTCTAGCAGCTTTTAGCAGCATCCCTTCTCCAACACAGCTAAATCAAATGGTTTGATGACCTCTTAAGCATGCCATCAAGTTTGGCAAAGGTCTGATAACAAGCCATTTATTTGATTCAGGTGTGTCAGAACAAGGATGCATCTAAAAGCTGGAGGACGGTCGCTCTTGAGGACTAGGATTGGGCACCCCTGCTCTACACCATTATGTTACTGCATCATTGTCTGGCTTTAAACACTATCACTGTGTGACAACAGTGCCACTATCAGGCCAGACTGGAAAGTACAGTCTAATGATGGAATTATTAAAGGATATCAGGTCACTACCACCTTAAAAAATATGCTTTCAGCAGCTTTACTTAATTTGAATGATTTGCACCTTATTTATCTAATTCTGAAACTTCAATCAGAAACAAAATGTTTCAGCTACTCTGGCTTTAAGACAACATTGTTCTGATAGGTTGCCCCTCATAAACAGAAGTGGGTGGAGCTTCTGTGTATCTGAGATGACCATATCAGGAATACCTAGTCTTTATGACATCAAACAGATCAAAGAGTTAGAAAAAACAGTCTGAAACTAGTTTATAGCCAGAGCTTTTTTACTCACATTGATTCATTCTATACACCTTTGATAAGGTTCAGCATTATTATAAAACATTAAAACAGGAAATGCATGACAGGAAATGAAGAAAGTCATAGCAGGTCAGCTTTAAAGAACACATCAGGGAGCTGAGTACTTAACTAAAAAATAAAGGGTGAATTTCACAGGATGCTGCATCTATGCATATCAGAGTTAAGTATACTTGGCAACAGTAAAATATTCAATAGCAGAAAAAACTGCTTTACTGCAACCGTATAGTAGAAGAAAGAAATCATCTGAATGTCTCAATCAAACATGGTCATTATGCATTATTGCCCCATTCAAAGTGAAATGTTATCATACACAGAATTACTGGATTATCTGTGAGAGATAGGGACAACATGGGTACCAAAAATAGAGCTTTGCTCTCAGTGAATGCCTGCAGGAAGCATTTGTGACTGTGGCTGATACGGGCTGTTTGAAGCTATTCCCCATTCACAATCCAGTGCACTATATTTACCCCGGGCAGTTTTATTTTAGCGCCTGAATTCTGAGTGTGAAATTAGGGTGCTAGGAAAGTGTACAACACTTTTTCATTCTATTGTGGCACTATCTGGCATGGGTGCTACTTTTTGCTTACACAATGACATTTCCTGCATTTTCCAGATGTTTGCAAGGCTTACGAATGGTAGATGTACTCTGTGAGTTCACAGAGTGAGAGTGTGAGTGTGTGCGTGCAAGACTCAGATTACCACTGAAACCGCCTCAGATAGAAACCATTCCCATACTGTCAGGACACACACTGTTATGTCTGGACAGCTGTTTTTACCCCCTTTAGATGCAGACAGAGATCGTCTGAAAATATATGTGTGTGGAATTCAGTTTGGACAGATTTAAACAACAGTTACAAGGAGTAGATTTTATTCTTTATTTGTGCTTTTGTTTTGTTTTTTTCAAGAGTAATGGTATCCTAAGATGTGGATTTAATAATACATACACCTGTGATTGAGCTGACTTGAAATAATTTTTCAGAGACTACCCCAACATTAAACATTTTATTGCCGGTGTCTGAACTCATTGCAATATAGCCTAAAAAATTAGACCTTTCGCTGAATTTTTTTTTGGTTACTTCTAACAGTCTATTCTCCATGTTCTCCATGCGTTGATGTGACATGGTGCGCACATTACTCAAGAATTGTGTATTCCTTGAGTGGCTGGCAGTGATTGCTAACAGATTGCCACTGTTGCCTTCAATTTTTCATTTTTATCTGCAAATACTCACTAATACCTGGCCATGTGGTAGTAAAGCTTGATTAATTGCAATGCAAATTCGAAATCAAGAAGGTTTGCCTTCAAAGTAAAAGTTGTGCCTCAGTGCTGTAGCTGACATATTTCAAAGTGTGCCACTTTTACTTTGAAGGAAAACAGTCTCTACAACTCAAAGAGTAGCTGGAAAAAGTCTGTCAGTGACTAAGGTATCAGCAGTTTTTTCCCCAGCAACTGTCATTAACCTAAAGGAACAACTTTTAACTGGTTGGACAATATAAACTTTTTCCTCCTGTCCAGTGGTTGGCGATTGATTTTGGACCAGTTTGTATTCCTGTGTCTCTGGGTCTTATTCGCTTGAACCTATATTGTAACATCTCCAAAATGGCAGACTAGCTAATGTATGTATGATTAGTGCTTACATGTCTGCAAAGCATTAACATCATGTGACTGATTTTCCTTCAAAATTCAAACAGTGTGATTCTTGTGTTTGTTACAATGTGTCTCATGTCCTATCTTCTACTCCCAACATTAATCAATTTAGGGTCTTAAGTCTTTTAAGTCATTTAAGTCTTTCAGTTTTTTTTACCTGTTTGGAACAACCTAAGTACCTAAGAGCTGTTAGATAAGGGGGCGATAAATATCTCAGAGCCAGCCAGGAGCTGAAAAAGGTTTACCTGTAGAAATCTTTCAAATGACCATTCAGAGCAATCCATCCAGGAAGTTTAAATTTATATTAAAAAGAAAAAATGTTGGGTTTGGGGGACGGAAGCAATTTCATGGCTACCTTGGTTCTGGATGACATTAGTTGTGACTGAAGTTGTTGCTGTTGCATCATCAGAGAGTTGTGGGCAATGAGCCGGGCCGGACTGGGCCGGGGTAAATGTTCCATTATGATTCAATTACCCCGCGTGGCCAATGGTGAGTTAGCCACAGTATGTGAGCTGTGAGTCTTGCCAGTCAGGTGTGGAGGTCACCAGACAAGTAGGAGGACGTTTTGTCCATCAGCTCTGCATCTCCAAGGACATTCAGGCTCTTACACAGAACAAGACCTTGAAAAAAGGAGACAGGAGGGGGTTGAAGTACTCAGTATCTGTGACTACCTATTAAATACCAGACATCAACCCTATTTATTTTTTATAAGAGGACACTTAAAAGTCAAGTTTATTTATCCAGACCTCCAGCTTGTAGTGCAGACTCTTGGTTATTGCTCTTTCTGACATTATATACATTTGAGATGACAATCAGAGGGTCTGTTTAGTAGCTCTTTTAGTGTTTCTGATACAGTCACATGACTGTAATCATAACATAGGATTCCCAGTAGACTGTATGTCTTCCAATGTAAACTTTTCATCCATATTGTATTAAAATCTACAAATGAAGACCATGTGATATATCTGAAACAGTATCTGTCAAACTGTGATCTGACTATTTTCTCAGCTCTGTTTCAAGGTCAGTAAATTCACATCCACTGTATTTCATCTAAAAACAGGATATTGTAAAATGAGCAGAATTTTCCACACCATATATTTTATTTTTTCTTGTTTTTTCTTTTTTTTCTTTTTCTTGCTCTTACATTTAATCTTTTTAGGGTTGCCCAATTTGTTCTTTTATTAGAAATGCCAGTCGTGTGAGTTACAGATGTGAGGATTAGTTGGACGACTACACTGCTGAATTTTTATCTAGTGGCACCATCAGAACCATCTAATAATGATGTCTTCATCACTGGTTTGATTAGCATGCTAATGGAGCCAGGTTGTGTTGCTCTGACGATAACGGTGAGAGGAACTAATAGTGATTGGTCGTTTATGGTTTCTTTGGCAGAACATGCATGTATGCTGCTGTATTACTTTGAGCTATCGTAATAGGTAATCAATGCACTCATTGATGGTGAGAAATCATTGATTGTATAATATCAGGCAAACAGTGTCTGCCTGTAAGCTGATTCGAGATAAACGTAAGGGCACAGTTAATTTACTAGTACTGAAAATGGTTTTGTTGCCTGTAAATATTTGGGTTATCCTTGGTAATATGAGTTAATACATCCCCTGCAGCAACCACACATGTTCTTCTTTTGAATTTTCGGAATTTATTAGTTTGAAATTGATATATTCCCCATGAAGCACCATGGATGTGGTTTTCTAGACTATATCAAGATGCATTTATGGTCTTTTTTAAAAATGTGCTTTCAAGTTATTACATTATTAGGGCAATAACAAAGATGTGAATTCATCCTAATTACATTCACTGATCACATTCAGCCACTGAGCAATTTTCTGCTGATTAGAGGTCTAACAGCTGCCCAAATGGTACAAATAAATGATTCAAATTTGGTTGAAAAGGGAAGATTTTTCTTAGATCACATTGTGTTGGTGATCCAAACACTGGTTAATGTAGTTGTGATCAAATGTTCTGTAGGGTTATTTTTCATTATGAGCTTCTTCCCAGCAGTAAAGACTGTCTTCTCAGATCAGTTCAGTTCCATATTTATATAGTTCTAAATAACAACAACAGTTGCCTCAAGGTATTTTATATTTTAAGGCAAAGCCCCTACAATAATAGAAAGAAAAAAACCCAACTATCATGCAAGTTCCTATTACAAAGCGCTTATCAAAAGTGGGAATGAAAAGCTCCCTTTTAAGAGGAAGAAGCCTACAGCAGTACCAGACTCAGGGAGGGGCAGCTATCTGCTGCAACCACATGAGGGTGAGGGGAGCAAGATGGGACAGTGTCTCGTTTTGGTTGAAAAATTGTTTGAAGATATAGTGTGACTTGATGCATTCTCAATCATCCAGGTAAGTAAATCTCCAAAGGTTGATTCTATTCATCTGGACGTAGCATTTTCAGTGGGAGAAATGTTTCGTCACTCATCAAAGTGACTTCTTCAGTCTCGAACGCTACCGTCCAGATGAACAGAATTAACCTTTGGAAAGCTATAATTTGCTTTTCATGATCTCTTTGTTTCCTTAGGTTTCCTAGCAAGGAGAAGTTTTTGTTCTTTAATTATTTGTTTCTTGTCAAAATAAAAACAATTTCACAGTACAACAAATGAGGCACCTTCTGAAGTCTCAGACATCATATTGGTGGTAACCATATTCCTACCATAACCCTGAAAAAAGGAAGGTGAATCTTTTTCGATTTTTTTGATGTGTCAATTAGGATGACTATTTTTTTCATTCTCTTATTTAGAGATTCGGAAGAACAGTTCATTAAAAACAAAAAATGACATATGTTCATTAGTCCTGATGCATGCACAATTCTTGGTAAGGAAATCCCCAAAAATTGATTCTACTCATCTGGTCGTAGCGTTTTCAGTGGGAGAAACATTTTGTCGCTCATCCAAGTGACTTCTTCAGTCTCAGCTGACTGCATGTTTCCCCAACCTCTAAAAAGTACATTTGCATAATAGCTGAAACTAGCACCACTGACCAACAATGGGTCAGTTTGATTATTAATATGCAAATTTGCATGACCATTGATCAACAAGCACTGATCAAAGCCCATTGATCAATGGCCATGAGTACCATTCACAGAGAGTTGGAGAATGGCTTCAATCACAGCATTGTAAGATGGTGACAGATGTACCCTTAGGCCCCTCCTTGATTCCTTGACTCTGCGCTCAAACCAGCATTCCTACCTGTCCAGGATGTGAACATCCTCATCATTATAAGAGTGTCCACTGTCCTGCAGGTGTGAATAGACTGCAGAGTCCTAGCCTGACGAGGCGGCTCTTCTGTGTTGTGCCATCCTCTTGGCCAGAGGTTGTTTGGTTTCCTTGATGTTCATAGCAATCATCCTGGTACTTAACAGCGTACAGTATATTACTCTGTTGGTACCAGGGTGGACCAGCCTTGGGGTAGACCAATTTTTGGCGCAGTGTGTTTTGGGGTTTAAAAGCTACAGATACACTGTGTTTAGAGAAAATGCCTCTTGCTGTTCTGATAGACCTGACACATATAGGATCACTAACGGTTTTTTGCTTAGGCAGCAGTTCTTCTCTCCTGGATCACTAGGAGTGTTCTTTAGGTGCCTTCCCAGCTTTGACAAATGTTCTATTGAGATAACAACATTTACTCAAGGCCTTCTTAGTATGATGTTCTTCTGCTTCCCTGGCCGATGAGTCTGTGTATGTGGATTAGATGTTGTGTGGCTGTCTTGCCACACAACATCTAGTTACCAAAAGAGTTGGAAATCAAATGTTGTTGTTTTGGAAGGATCTGGGTTTGAAGCTGCTGATCATGAGGAGTTTGCTAATATCATAAAGCATATCTTTTTGATGATGCCAGAAGACTTTTCCTCAACATGTCTTTGGATGTCTTCAGTAGGACTCAAATGCAGGTGAACAATTGTTATTAGAAACTGATAATTGGCAGTTTGAGAAGGATTACATGTGTTTGACCATTCTGTCAAATACATCTGACATTTTAATATCATGCACCTGGCTACCTGTGCTCTATTAAGGGTTAGGATTAGATATACACAAACCCAGTTGTATGGAATTTTCCACTATTTTGCATATGCAGATAAAAACCCAAAATTTGTAAAACCCAAATAACTAATACCTTGTAGACCATGTGGCTAACCTAACTTACTCCTTATCCTACCACTAAGTGGTTAACTGATAACCAGGTATCATTTAACCCTAGATAAGTCATAGGAAACATTGGCTTCAGTTCAATTATTTCCATCCCCTGTGATTAGTGCATGAATGTATGATTCCTAGACTGAAAGAATAAAAATATAATAGTTTCTGAAAATCTGTCTATTTAGCATACATCTAAACAAACCCGGTCCTAATCCTACCTCTATTGATAGGTTTCCTGTAACCTAGTGGATGATAAGATGGCAATCTTTGCCTCACAAGTCCCCTGAGATTATTGGAAGTGTGATACTAAATTGATGAAGTATCTTTTTAAGTGGGTAATTAAAGTGATCCGGAAACAGGCTTTCTTCTCTTACTGAAATCAGGGGTGAGGGAGATAGGAAAATTGAACTAATGAGTGGAAAAGACGGAGGAGGAGTGAGGAGACAATACTCAGTGTTCCTGCAAGAATCCAAATGCACCGCACAGCTTTTTTCACATTTGCTGTTTAGTACAGCTTGGTGTATTTTGTCTGTGTGTGGTTCTGTCAGCTTTGTCCCTCAAAGAGCTCTTTCTCCCCCCACACTTTTCTTTTCCTAGAGAGGGAGAAAGAAAGACACAGAGAGAGAGAGAAAGAGATGGAGAGGGAGGAGGAGGAGGAGGGAGGCTGGAGCCAGCAGTCTGGAACAAGCATGACAGAATTTGAATTATAGAAGCAGCACAGCAAAGAGGAGAGGGAGCAGGGGAGGGAGGGATTGGGGTGGTGGTGGTGATGGTGTTTCCAATGTGTGTCTGTTTCTGTGTGGCAGGGAAAGAGAGAGAAAGACAGAGAATCGTTTCAGCGGCAGAGGCTGTTATTTTCAAGGCATTGTTGAGAAGCCGGTTCATAGCAAATTTATTATTTAGATGGGGCTTCTTCTTCTTTTTCACTCTGCCATAATACCGAGTAAAACAGGAAAACCTAAATGTGTTCAGTAAAATAAACTTTACAACATTAATGAAAAATTTACATGGGCGTGTAGTTTCCATGTAAGCCTCAATCATGCCAACATATGACAAAGTGCTGAACTGCCAATGTTAGATAAGACCAGCGACCACACAGTGCAGATGTTGAATGCAATGACAAGCTCCAGGATAAAGGTGATCTAAGAGCGACAGTCCACTTCTTTTTAGTACTATTACATTTAAAATGTCTGCAGTTTGACTCGGTGTACTGCAGGGGGCGCTTGTGAGATCAGCCCTCAGAGAGTAAACTGTTAAAATCGTTATTACACACAAGGAGACACATAAAAAAGTCTGTCCTTGTGTTTTGGTTTTAATTTTACAAATCCGCAAATGTATTAATGTCTTTAAACTGAAGTAAAAAACACACACAAAAAAGGTTCTTACAGGGAACTGGATTTTGTTGATAAAGTCTTTGCATTCAGAAATTTCATGCTTATTAGTTATTAAAGAACACACTCAGCCGATGCCATTTTCCATTTGTTAACTAGATGTTTCTAGTGTAGTTAAATCCCAACAGACACTTCCATGTCATTATAAAGGGGCTCCTACAGAAGAAGCAATTCACACGCCCCTTTGTAGGTAATGATCGCTTGCTAGCAGACAATCCTGGCTCCGGTTGCCCAGGTAACCATTAATATACAGTGGTGGTCAGATGTCTCCATACACTCATCATGGGCATGAATGCCATGGTATTTTGGGCTTTTGATGATTTGTTTTCATTTTTTCTTTTTTCATGATGGAATGACCGTAAAGTATAAATCTTTAATGACTTTAAAAAAAAAACACAACCACAAAACCAGAACTGGTTGCGCAAGTTTGAATTTATTTGGGATTTTTTTAATCCACACAGGCTCAAATATACACTGTGTGCACAAAATAGGCAATAGGCAAGTGGGTATTTTGGCCATACAATAATTTTTACGCATACTGTTCAACTTCAAGCTGTATAAACTTAAGTGCTTATTGGATTTAAGTATATCAGGTGATCTGTATTTGCATAACGAGTGAGGGTGTGGCCTAAGGAGATCAACATTCTTTATAAAGGTGTGGATAATTATTAGGCAGCTTCTCTCTCTCAGGCAAAATGGGATAAAAAAGTTTTAAAGGACTCTGAGAAGTCAAAAATTGTAAAAAGTCTTTCGGAAGGATCATGAATCATTAATCATTGATCTCTTGAAATTGCAAAGATATTGGGGCGTGACCACAGAACCATCAAACGTTTTGTTGCAAATAGCCAACAGGGTGGCAAGAAACATATTGAGAAAAAAAGACACAAAAAAGTCAACTGCCAAAGATATGAGAAGAATCAAATGTGAAGCTACCAGGAACCCATTATACTTCAGTGCTGCCTTATTCCTGAACTGCAACCTACCCGGAGTGTCCAAAAGTACAAGGTGTTCAGTGCTTAGAGACATGGCCAAGGTAAGGAAGGCTGAAACCCAACCACCACTGAACAAAACACACAAGTTGAAACATCAAGACTGGGCCAAGAAATATCTGAAGACAGATTTTTCAAAGGTTTTATGGACTGAGGAGATGAGAGTGACGCTTGATGAACCAGATGGATGGGCCCATGGCTGGATCAGTAATGGACACAGAGCTCCACTTCCACTCAGAGACCAGCAAAGTGGAGGTGGGGTACTGGTCTGGGCTTGAATGGTACCTGTTATTAATCTGTCTCTCTTTCACAGCATGTCTTTATCATGTTTTTTTTCCTCTCTCACTCCAACCAGTCGCAGCAGATGGCCACCCTTCCCTGAGCCTTGTTCTGCCGGAGGTTTCTTCCTGTTAAAAGGGACTTTTTCCGTCCCACTGTCGCCAAAGTGCTTGCTCAGGGGATCATATGATTGTTGGGTTTTTCTCTATGTATTATTGTAGAATACTGTAAAATATAAAGCGCCTTGAGGCAACTGTTGTTGTGATTTGGCGCTATATAACTAAAATTGAATTGAATTGCTATTATTAAAGATGGGCTGGTTGGACCTTTTTGGGGTGAAGATGGCCTGAAAATTAACTCCGAAACCTACTGACAGTTTTTAGAAGACACTCTCTTCAAGCAGTGGTTCAGGAAAAAGTCTGCATCTTTTAGGAATACCATGATTTTTATGCAGGACAATGCTCCATCGCATGCATCGAAGTACTCCACTGCATGGCTAGCCAGTAAAGGCCATAAGGATGAAAAGATAATGACATGGCACCCTTCCTCCCCTGACCTAAACCCTGTTGAGAACCTGTGGGCGTGGCTTAAACGGGAGATTTACAGTGTAGGGAAACAGTCCACCTCTCTGAACAGTGTCTGGGAGGCTGTGGTTGCTGCTGCACAACAAAGTTGATCGTCATCAGATCAAGAAACTGACAGACTCCATGAATGGAAGGCTCGTGACAGTTATTGAAAAGAAGGGTGGCTTTTTTAAATGTTTATTTTGACATTTTGAGTTATTTTATTATTCTCACTTTAACATTTGCAAATAAACTAGTGAGATGGGAAAACGTTCTTTTTTTTTTTTTTACAATTAGCTGCCTAATAAATCTGGACATGAATATATTTCTTTTCTTAAAGACAAAAACTGAGTTTTACATTCTTCATTATTTGGGTTTAGGTTCATTAACATTTTGGATTGACTAACAGTGTTGTCCTTGATCCACAATGAAATTAATCCTCAAAAATACAACTTGCCTAATAATTGTGCATACAGTGTACGCCTGCTCAACAGATCACAGTGCGAGGTATACAAAAGCATAAAATTATCACCCGTACAGTTTTTTGGTGCTAAAAGCTAAATTATTAGTTATACACAGTGATTCAAAGACTTTGTCAAGATTTAGAAATAATTACTTTATACTTTACAGCATAGTAGTGAAGTTTATTAGAAAAAAAACAAAAGATAGTCATGTGTTGACCATAATGTTTACACTTTGAAAAGCTGTTCAGTAGGCTACAATGAAACCTTTGACAACACTGCTTATATTTTTATATCAAGGAAAAACTTTTTTTATATCATGCATGTCATATAGTTGATGTTGTTAAACTAACACACACTGTTTAAATTGCTGTTGGGA
>VUQR01025752.1:0-10730 GCA_015108515.1 Hemichromis elongatus | reverse complement strand
AACTGGAAATTACAGTTGTTCATCCTAAACAACATACCTACAATTATTATTCGGCTACCCCATCAACTCTGAAGGCAACAGCTGGACGCTTGAAGGCCAACGCTGATAGAGCTAGAAGGCTGTCGCCGAGGAGTACAACAACAATTCTCTCCCAGTCAGCGATAACGAGACTCACTGACTTTCTCCCTTATTCCTCCAAGGACACCTGGGACGGCTGGAAGATTGTTTACTTAGCCGGCTGGCGAAGGTCACTCTATCAGCTAAACTCAGGATACACACACACATACACTTACGCTGACACACACTCATCACCGCCTCCCGTTCCAAACGCCTTCGACGCCCCCCCCGAGGCAGACGGCGGGTCGACTGGACCGGCACAGATGCTGCAGGACCAGATGCGCTGTCCACAACGGACATGTCTCTCACCCTTTACCCACCCCTGTTGCTTGTCTTGTGTTTCTACTGTGTATTAACAGTTATGTGCTTTTTTGTGCTGAGGTGTTTTTTTCTGTTCTCAAATTGTTCTCCTATCAGGAGTATGTACTTTCTTGGTCGGCTGAGTATCATGTGTCAATCGCCCCTTGGGGATGAATAAAGTTCTCTGAATCTGAAAAAATCAGGGTATAGTATTAGATGGCCTATCAGTATAAAAGAAGTTGGGACCTAGCTAAGCAATGGATGATGTCACAGTGGTGACATCTATCTTTTATATAACATGTATTTTTATAAAGGTCAAACTATAGAACACAGTCCTTCACTAATGTGCTTCAGCTTGTGGTCAGCGTTAGTATAAAACATACTACACACAAAAAGAGAGACTGTGTGTTAATACACAAGCAACCCTTTCTGTGATTATTTTTAAATTAAAGTCTTTAGCATTTCAAGGGATGAAAATTCTTCATGGATTAATGTAATTAAAAGGTGGCAAAATAAAGTTGTTCACAATGAATGAAACACCACCCCTGTGGTTACAAGTGTATGGATACCAGGAAGTTTTCCACCACAGCTGCTCACTCCAGCATCACAGTGTCAGAATTAGATATATACCAAGTGTTAGGGGTCAAAGGTTAAATATGTCTTATTTGCTACACTACTCCCAAACTGGTGAAGATGAAGAATTAAGAAGCAGTGAACTCTTTATCTGATTTCAATAATAAATCTCTACACTGAATGGAACCGTCTCTATCAGACTGGGTGATGACTCATTCTTTCATCTTAACATAGAGCACAGTCAGCAGCTCCTAGTAGCATCCTACCTCGGAAAACATAATCCTATGACCCTCCACCATAGGTGCTATAAATACTAACAGTCTTAGACAAGAAAAGAAAAACATGGCGATGATGTTCATGATAGAGATGCTAGTTTCCTGGATTTTTTTTAAATTTATTTATTTCTTTTTTTACAAAAAACAGATTACATGTAAGTACATAAAACACTGGAAATAAATAAGTACAAATCTGCTGGTGGATCTGTTTGTTAGCTGTCGTCAGGTTTGGTCCCTGCAGTCTGCAGCGCAGCTAAAGGAAAAAAAGACGAGACACCTGGGACTATGTTTCATAACGATCACAGGGGTCACTAATCCTTTACATTTCTTTGTGGAACCTTTATGCAGATCTATCAAGTGCAAAATCTTTCTCTCAAAATCACAAAACATAATCAGATTTACCTAACATGTAATTATTTATTTATTCATTTATGCTCTGCCCAACTCTGCTTGGATCAGCTGGTTGTCGTGTTTGTGGCATTCCAAACACATGAACAAACTATGCAATGTAAACACTTGTTACATGGATGAAGTAGGTTTCTTCCATCTCTTCTTTATGCTTTTTATTTTATTTATTTGCTGTTATAAATGCTGATACTAATAGCAATGACAAATAAGCATCATTGACCGATAAAATCTTGAATCTTAAATAATCAATTTTTATTGGCCTTTCACAATAAAAGGGGTATAAACCTAACCACACAGAGCCACAGCAACTGATGGTGATGCAAATACACACTGCTGCACAATGTCAGTTTCTCAAAAAAGACGGCAACATAAAGACCAGCTCCTCTTTTTTACAAGTCTGAAGTCTGAAGATGAATGCACTGAGCATGAACTTGCAAAAGAGAAACCATGAGCATATACACACTTATTCACACATTCAGTAAGGAGGCTAAAACAGTGACTTTCAGTGAACACAAATCTGCCAGTCCTGCAGAGTCACCCTATTGCCGCAGTGCATGCAGAATAAGGTCCAGCAGAGCATAGCAGAGCATAAAGCTGCTACAGCAGTGCTCTTACTAATCAACATAACAAAGAGGATAAAAAAAATAATGTTCTAATCCTTGAACAAATATAATCACTCATTAATAACTAGAAAATCTTTTTCTTCTTTTATGTTCACCAGGGTTAATGGGCTCTTATAGTTTCCTTACATCAGGCATTTATTGGACTTTTGACTTCATTTGGCTTTGGTTAAAAAGCACTTCTGGATTTCTGAGGAGCTGTCTGAGCTTAATCAGGTCAAATGCTCAAAATATCCAATACACCATAGGGCGGTCATTAGTGAGCCAAGCAGCAGCAAATGAAAGCACGCCAGAGTGCTGCAGCCTAAATGATTGTGCTAACAGTCTGTGTGAGCCAAAGAGCATTGATAAAAGCAGGAAATCAATAATCACAATCACATTATTACAGTGCATGAGGCGACTCAGCACTGCCTCCGTGAATATCTTTCACTGTTGACTTACATTGCTTATCTCTCCTGCCTGTTTCAGGCACGTATCATCTGAAGTGGTATTTTTGTGAACACTGGATGGTTAGAAGAAGATCTGCTCTCTTTTTTCTCTGTTTTGGTCTCCACCATCTCCTGAGCAATGTATGTATTCAATTCTTCACTGTGAACAGCTACGAAAGAGCGAAGCTGGAATACACCAAGAACAGATCGTCAATCTGTTGAACTGAAATTAATCATATATACTGAAAAAAATTAGAGGAAATTTTTTATAATCTTTGCTTTTAGACTCTGGTTTGACAACCATCTGATAAATGGGCTGAATCTCTACCTGAGCACTCAAAGTGTTTCATACAACTTGCCTCATTCAACCATTTGTACGTGTAGTTTTTCAACCTAACAGCACTCACAGTCCGATGGAAGTATCAGAGTTCATACTCCAGCAGCAGTAGCAGCCAGGAATAGATCCACCAACCTTGCGACTAATAGATGACCCGCGCTACCTCCAGAGCAACAGCCACCCCTGTCTGCAAGCAAGTCATCATCTTCCATCCAAATAACAGGTGACTGCACCGATCTAACAACCAAACCTGTCTTTAAGACCAGGTTCACCTAACAACTGCTACTAAAGACTACCAGCAACCTTCAGCTACAAATCACTATGTGCTCAGGGAATACACATTCTTCCCTTGTAATCCGAGGCTGCCAGAAGGTCGCAGAGCGGTCTCTAGGTGTGCAACTGAGGTCTGAAGAACAACTCATACAATAAAACTTATTATTATGTAATATTAAGCTTAATGCTTACAGTTCTAAGCTATAACTCTATCTCCAGTTATTGAAAAAAAAATTGTGAAAACAACTGGAATTCAAAGTGACATGTTTTACGTGTGGGCTATACCTATACTAAAAGGCAATACCCGTTCTTCCTCTGCAGCAGGCATGGATTTGAAGGTGTGATTAACACCACATCAAATAGAACAAAGAGCATTTCATACACTGAGAGACCACTGCAGCAGTGTCACATTTTAAGGATTAATAATTCTGCTTGTTTTTCCTTAAATTTACTCTCCATGGGCAAATGGCACACTTTTTTCCCCATGGTGACATAGTCACCATGGCAACGGTCAGTCCGCCACTTGTTTGGAACGTGACCAGAAGGAGAGTGGCTATTGGCTGGGAACGCTGAGGAACGGGATGAAGGAAGGAGCCTGCTGCTGACAAGATGGCAATGCTGCAAAGGACAAGTATTAAGTAGAGGGCAGTAACCAACACACAGCTCAGTCTTACAGCTTGTAGCAATGGATTGGACTTCTGTTTCAGACAGCGTACTTACAGTATGTGGCATCAACAATTATTTAAGGTTCATAAGTTTGGCTGGAGAACTAAACAGTCCTAAAGGAACAGGCTCAGATAGCATGGTAGCCCCTTTTTGAAGGGTATCTAAAAAGAGATTCAGAATGAAAGCATAAATGAGACTAAAAACAACAACAATAAATGAAATATGAAAATACAATTTAAAATGGCAACAAAAAGATGGAATTGCTTTAAAAACAAGTCCACAAGTACACACATTCCCTCAAAAAGACAACAAATGATTCAAAACAATTAGAAGATCCAATGAAACAACACCCAAAACCATTCCAAAAAGATGCAAAGTAAACAACGGTAAAGACCAAGAGACAGAAAACAACAAAAATATCATTTCTTATATATAAAGACCAAAGGCCTATAAACAGAGACTGAAAACAGTTACACAAAAGTAGAAAATTAAAATATTAAAGAGACACACTCTCTGCCAAGACATGCGACATGACAACACAAAAATGTAAAACCTGCTAGAGATCAAAGAGAAAAAGCTCGCTGTTTCAAAGTGCGTCAGTGTCCAAATGTATTTAACAGTATTTGCTTGCACATGATGTACTTCTCTGTGTCTGTGTGCTTAATTGTAAAAAAAAAGTTGAGCATTTATGATGACAAAGTGGAAGAAAAGTGTTCTTTCGGTCAGCATTGACACAGACATGCACAATATTCTGTCTGTGCCAAGACTATTCAGGGAGATCCTTGTGCCAAAATCTTCAATCAACTCCTTTCATAACTCCATCCATTCACTGACTACGCTTCTCCGGCACTGTAATAAAAGCAGAGCTTTTGTCATAAACACGTAAAAGAATCCTGAAAAGAATTTCCTCACGGAAACCGGATTGTGATGATCAGAGATGATCAGAGTATCATCATCATCATCATCGGATGATCAGAGTAAAAGCCATGTGGACATAAAAAAATAGTTTTGGCTCTCTCAGCTGTCAGGCAGGACGTTAGTGAAAAAACAGGAATGCTGCAAGGTCAAACTGCAGCGCCAGGCAACCCGTCACGACTCTGCCGCCTGCAAACATGGATGACATTCACTTTGAGTGTGAGCTGGTGTGAGCTCCTTTTGCATGTGGAGCCAGGTGTTTTAAAAACTGTCTGCTGTGACGCTGCGTGGACAGTGTGTACTGTATCTGACGCCCAAAGGCCCGTAAGAGTTCAAACATGGACGCGCAGGATGACAAGACGCGAAAACATCTGCCGGGGGAAGCGCACTGCGCATCATCATCATGCCTCTATCAGCTGCACCAAAACAAACAGCCAGGCCTGGAAAAAGCCTGACCAGACCACCAAGAGCTTTAATCTCAACAAATTCCCTACACGGGGGCTCAATTCACTTATTATTTCTAACCGCTTCTTTCTAAGCCACTCTGTCCACGACACGCAGACGCATTCTCCGCACTGAGAGAGCTCTGCAGCATCCACGGATGGCACCGATGATTTCCATAAACGGGCTTGACCCGGCCTCGCTTACCTGTGCCCGGCTTCCCGTATAGCGCTGTTACTCCGTCCACAGTTCCATCGCCACGGTTGTTGTTGTGTCCCTCATTCCCTCCACCAAGAGCTCCGCCTGATGGAGGCACGTCCGAGGAGGAGGAGTGGGGAGGAGGGAGAGAGGGATACAGGGAGATGCACTGGATGGGTGCCGCGTAAGGAGGAGAGACACAAGGGTATATGGACGGAAGCATCTGCGTCACGTTACGTCAGATTGATCGTTTTAAAGGGAAATGCCGCTTAATTGTAGGGGTTCAGCTCAGTTCCAGCTACAGTTCGCAGCTTCTTTAACACCGAGAGTACTTTAGAGACAGGGCTGCTGTCAATGCAAGGAGAAAGTGGTCTGTTACTATGTAACACTGGAATATATATATAATTATGGTTATAGTAAAAATATTTGTTCGGAGTGACCATGATCGACAGGATTTTAAACAAGGAAATGAAAGGGACAAAGAGAGGCACGGCTCGGACATGTGTAGAGGAGGGGAAGTGGACATTCTTTGTAAAGGATGTTGAGGATAGAAATTCCAGGAGGGAGGAAAAGTGGAAGACCACAGAGAAAGTTCGAGGATGTTGTGAAGGAGGACGCGCAGAGGATGGGTAGCTAAGTAGCCAGTGTCCAAACCAAAACCTCCAGGAAGACTTTTGTACAGTCTTCAAGATAAACAAGAGTTAGATAGTTATTGTCCTCATTTAAAGTGCTATTAAATAGTTAAACATTTCTTCTTCTTGTTTTAAACGTAGCCATGTAATAAAACCCGACTTTTATTTCTTTTTTAAGGCTTGGTGACAAATCTCAAAATTGTCTTATACTGCGTGACTGTCTCAGTCATTGTGCAAGAAATAATACCTTCTACTAGAAAAAAAATCTTAAAACTGTCAAGAAGCTTTTCTGGCGTGCCTTTGTGTCTTTTTAATGCGTATATTTATGCTCCATGATGTCATATTAGGATTTTCTTCTTTTTTCTGATTTTCTGTGGAGTCTGGTTCTGCTGGCAGTTTCTTCCTGTTAAAAGGGAGTTTTAGCTTCCCACTTTTGCCAAAGTGCTTGCTTAAAGAGGGGTCATGTGATTGTTGGGTTCTTCTCTGTATGTATTATTGTAGGGTCTACCTTACTGTATAAATAACATTGAACTGAATTTATATGTGGACAACTGAGCTCTCGTTTACAGCAGAAAGAACTGAGGGACAAATGAGTACGACAGATCCTCACAGAACGATACACGATGTAAATTAAACAGAAAGCTACTAGCTACTAGCTACTTTGGCCGTGGTAGAAATGTAAAATTTGCCATTTTTAATACTTGTGAGATTCGACTGGTAATTGTATCTGTGCATTTTTTTATGTAATTTAGAAGTTGTTTCAAAATAACTGCCTGAAAAATTTCTGGGTGTGTCTCAAGAGCTTACAGGACCTGCTGGTACAAACCTTACCTAAAAGCACTACCTCTTGCCTGATGTCTGGAGTGGGAAAATGATGTAATAGCAGCATTGGGATTGTCAGGTGGCCAACGTTCATCGTCAGTGTTCTGTTGATTTAATTCAACAACACCTTCACACTACTTAACAGCAAAATGTGGCAGCCCAAGTGTGTCACCTCTGCTATTTGCCCTTAATGATCATCTCGCTTTTTAGTTGTTCCTCTCGATTTATGTGGGGTCTTGTCATCCTCAATAAAAACACTTATCCTAGAAATTCAGAATATCTCCGTTTTGGGTCTTTTTAAGCTTTTGGAATGTGAAAATTAAAGCTACCAGGAGATGGATGAAGATGTATTGGTACTGTGCCTGTTCTCTATTGGAAACCAGCTAAGATGACTCCAAAGGAAATAGCTAAAGGCTAAACTAAAGGATAAAGTTATTACATGTCCATGAGTCTAATATATACAAGCTGCCCAAAGACCAAATAAGACAGAAAATGCTTCTTGAAGTTTACAAAAAAAAACCCTACTGTGGCTTCAGAGTAAACTAAGGATGAGCTCAGGTAATCTACCAAGTCAAGTTGAAGGGAAATGTTAGGGTTTGGCCGAGTTAAAGCCCAGATCACAACTACTTACAGGATATAGTGGCACATTACAGCTGATATCCTGCAAATGTGGCAATGCTGAGCAAATTCTGGCTGTAACAGGGAAAACTAGCTAATTCCAATGGAGTCACTTTTTAATGAAATAGATTTAAACCTGCTGAGGTCATCAGCGCATCAGAATTCAGGTGACGCATGTGAGTATTGATTGTAATGGCTACAGTGGTTGCAATTTTTCTGCAGCAATGCAGTCTCTGTTTTTTGAGGCACTGCGGGGCATTGTTAAAAAATGATAATAACCTGCATAGAGGTAAATAAATAATGATCAGTTTTTCTTGGCTGAAGGACGAACAAATCAGTTTTCACTCATGATAAAGTGTACAAAAGTATATTTATTGAATGGAATTACAACTACAAATCTCAGCATGCATCTACAAATAAAACTGCTTTTATAATACTTCCTACATGTTCATGGATCTGTGTAATGGCTGAAGACTTTTCTTTTCAATGCTGCTCCCTAGTGGGAATATTAAGAAAACACAGTGGTAAGCAATTTGAAAATAGATGAATGGTGTGCACACATACAGTACAAGTGTTCCTTTCCTTATATCAGTAAAGCTGGAGCGCCTTTGCCACAGTCAGTGTATGAAGATAATTAGCTGATCACATATGCAGTTCATATTTCTATTTGTGTTTATGTACAAAAAAAAAAGTACATACAATGCTGTGAAAAAGTATTTGCCTAATTCGTTGTTTCCTGTTAAATTTATCATGCTTACATGTGTCACATCATCAATATTTTTTATAATATTAGTCGTAAGAAAGCCCGAGTTAAGGTCATTCCAAAGCATTTTATTCACGTTTAAATCTGGACTTCGATTAGGTTACTCTAAAACCTTACACCTAATTTTATTGTTCTGACATGATGTGGAGTTGCTGGTGAGTTTTGGATCATTGTCTTGCTGCGTAACCCAAGTGCACTTTGTATCGGGCATGAACTGATGGACATTTTCCTTCAGGATTTTTTGCTTCATTCGTCTGTTTACCTTTCTCTTATGGCCTACCGATGCCTGTTATAACAGCGTTCATGACATTTTATGTTGTCTGTTAATAAAATTCACATCATGGTGTAATGTTTGAATGTACAGAAAGAACACTTGCTCAAACACACATATGTTGGGTGGGAAGATCACATTTATTTCTACATGTCCAAGTAAAGTAGGAGTAAAAATACTTCTTTACAGGATACACTTGTGCATCCTTAGTCAACAAGGCTCCTCTCTCCTCTTTCCTCCAGATAAATTTCTAGATCACAGACAGGAGGACGGGGAGACACAAGGTAGATAAAACGAAATGTGCTGAAGACCTTCCTTGTTCACAACAGTCACAAGATCAATGGAGAACTGTGGCGCCTGTGGGAAACAACAATGTCGTTATTATGTAACCGAGACTGGAGACAAAAGCAGCCTCTGAAAGTCCCTGACTGAAATTTGCTTCATGAGTACATTTGCACTTGCCATTGTGCCCTTTCTGTTTTCTGCGTGTAATATTGGAATCAGTTTGAGGCAAAATGACATTGACATGACACTTTCATTTCAGTGAGCATTAAGAGGTAAGAGGCGGTTACAATAACCTGACAAGCTGATGCCTCTCTGCTGCCATTTAGAAAGGAAAAAGTGTGAATGTGCCCAAATCACTGGCACCGACAATTCCTCATCTAGAACGACTGAGAAGCTCAGCCGGGTAAGGACGGGGCACACAGCAGCCAAGTCCTCGGCGTAACGTTTAAAAGACTTTAGGTTCAGGATGGGAACAAATCTTATAATTTGTTTACACTATATACATATATTATTTCTAACAGTAAATGGATCGGGATTTGCACATTTTGAGTCTTTCTATCCATCCAAAGCCCCTTTTCCAGGCTTCATTTACCTATTCACACACCTCTTTATTATTTCATCAAGGGCACAGGGTCGTTTACCATTTGAAAGTTTGGTGATTCATTTCCCATCTCCTCCAGTCTGCATGTAGAACCCTGAGCTGCTCTGATGCATCCATCTGGGTGCTTAAGTACAGAATAAGCTGCTGGTATAAATATGCGTGTGTGTGTTTGTGAATGATGCTTGTAGGAAAAAGTGCTTTGAGTGCTCAGAGTGGAAAAGTGCTATATAAGTACCAGTCCATGAACCAACTGTATTAATTAGTGTGGATGCTTTAAGCATCCACAGTATTGTTCTTCTGTTTCTTTATTAGTGTGGATGCTTTTAAGCATCCACAGTATTGTTCTTCTGTTTCTTTATTAGTGTGGATGCTTTTTAAGCATCCACAGTATTGTTCTTCTGTTCTTTATTATTATTATTTCATATTCCGTACGTTTTTCGGCGCCTATCTTCGTCCACACCGTTCCACCTAGAAAAACCATTCAACCACCGTTAGATTCCTCTTCTTTTGGACATTACTGCTTCTACTTTTTTCATTTCTAACTTTTATATTTTTTAATTTATTTAACTTTTTTTAACAAAAATTTATCATGTATTTCAATGGGAGGGTCATTCAGGGCTTGGATTGGCTGGTCGCTACAACAGTCACCCAATCCCAGCGCACGTGCTCTGTGATGTGGGCGGGGCTTAGCGCTGGAATTCCTTTGATCTAAAAAATTCATTCAGCTATGAGCATCCACGCTGCAGTTTCTTCAGAAAATGCATTCTCTAGTTATTATTATTATTCTGTTTTATTTTTCCGTACGTTTTTCGGCGTCTATCTTCGTCCACACCGTTCCACCTAGAAAAACCATTCAACCACCGTTAGATTCCTCTTCTTTTGGACATTACTGCTTCTACTTTTTTCATTTCTAACTTTTATATTTTTTAATTTATTTAACTTTTTTTAACAAAAATTTACCATGTATTTCAATGGGAGAATTTTCAAATTCTCATTCAACTTACTCATCTTTCAACTCTATCTATGTCGCCATACATTCACCTAGAGCGACCATTCAACCTTTAAAACGAAGCCGAGACATTGAACTATTTAATTTGTATTCATCTTTTCAATATCTGGTTTACTTTTTCTTCAGCCCCAGTTTAAGTTTCATGCTCTTTTTCACCCGTTTCAGAGTTTTCAATGAG
>VUQR01025749.1:0-15250 GCA_015108515.1 Hemichromis elongatus | reverse complement strand
TTGAAGGCACAAAGAGAACAGGACGGAGAGGGGTGGCTTTTGTTTTGGTACCTCTGTGTCTTCCCCCACTCGTTCTCTTCCCTTCCCTCTGTGAGGCTCTGGTGTGATTATTACACTTTCAGTGGAGGATTTAACCATGGGCCAGTTGGGCCATCGCCTCGGGGAGGCCCCCATTTCAATGCGTGTGTGCTACTTTTTCCCCCAGTTTATTGCCTTGCCTTTTATTCTGCCAGGCAGTCCCACTGACATCAGGGGCCTCTTAGAATAACTTGCCTGAGGCAATCAGATCCCTGAACCTTAAATCAGCCACTGTATACTGGTATAGATTCCAGATCTGAAATTGAGCTTGCGCTAATAGATGAAGATACGTTGGATGATGTTGAAGATAAAAGGACTATTTTTCTTATTTTGATATTCTGGTGGTTTGTTGACCACATGCGCCAACCTTTAACAAGCTTTAGTTAGAGATCAAACTAATTGGGACTGAAGAACTTGGCAGGGGGACTTCCTGTTTAATTGAGCAATGCTAATCGTTGTCTTGTTTTTTTTTTTCCACATGCAATTTTTAGCAATGTGTGGACGCCACTTTAACATATTTACAGGCACTACACATAATTCAAAGCAGTATTATCAGTTAGTATAGTGTCTTTCCAGAGTTGCTTCCTTTTTGTGAGCCTGAGAATGCAAATGTGCATCTTAATATGTATTATATACAAATGCATCAGTTTAGATTCTAAGACATGTTAATTAAAGGTATTTAGATATTATGAAAGCTATTTATTTCTCATATATTTGACACAAATTTTGTATTTTCTTTTAACTTTCCCTTAAGATTTACCTCTAACATCTTTCTGAAGGTGCAGCTCACTGAGGACAAAACCTACGGTTCAAATCTTAAGGGTAGCTGGCAGGTGAAAATTGACTGGTGACGGATTTGAAGTCTAAATGAGAGTTTGGAATAATTAGCAGGTAAAGTAAACAGGGATTCGGTGTTGTATTGACGATCTTGGCAATGTTTGTGCGTGTGTGTGTGTGTGTGGATCAGTGTGAAAAGTCATGCGCAGGTCAAGCTTTTACAAACCAATTATGACGAACATAAAGGAAATGAAGTGTAAATAACCTGCTTTTTCTGAAGCACCACCACGTCAGTGAGGAAAGATAATACAGCACTGCTGTCTTTCAGTGCTGAATAATACAGGCCTTTACTGTATTGAAAAGCTTAAAGAAATAAAAGGATCTTTAAAATGAAAGTCTTTATCTCTCCTGTACATTATTTTATGGACGGAAAATTTTATGGAAGTGAGTAGGAAAAAGTGGAGGGGAGTTTTATTTTATTTTTTTTTATTACAGCAGCGTTCCCAAACTTAATGGATTATGACAGTGAGATAAAGTAACGGCGAGACACTCGCTCCCAACTAATCACATGTTGAACATGTTTATGTGCTGTGAGATGTTAAATCCGAAGTGACTTCATTTTTTTTTAATGGCTGCAAAAAATTCAACCAAAGTAAAACAATCTGAAATATTCTGTTTAGACCTTTCAAATCTGGATTACAATTTTGGAAACTACATGTGCAGAGTAAAATAACGGTCTTTTATGTGATTGGCAGTAGGTTTACACAAAGGAAAACGCACTAAGGTCTCATTTTTCCTCATTTAAAATTACTTGAACGCAAACCACATGTGTGCACATGCTCGGCGGCATCTTATCACTGAGTGCACCTTTAATTAAGGCATTTTTCATGATTTCAGGAAACGCTTTTTTTTTTACACAAACATTAAAAAAACTGCTAATCAATCAAGTAAAACAAAAACACCAGAGCCTGATTAATTCACACCGTTGTAAACATAATTAATGTGTTAAACGGGGCTGGTGAAAGGCCTGATTTGTTGCAGGCTGATATATATTTACATAAAGGCGTACTGTAATGTATGCGCATCCATGTGTATTCACTCAGTGTATGAATGACAGCTCAAAGATCCCATGTAGGAGGTAAATACTGCAGAAGGCCAGAGTCTCAGGAGTGAGCAGTTGATCTGTGATCTCTGATCTGTGCAGGAACTCAGCAGGACACTACCACCAACTCCACCATCCCATCAGCTGTAGACATAAACTCACATTTGCTGGGCTCCCCTGTCTCCTGCTACAAGAGTTTTAGCATGTCTAAAATTGATGGTTTGCTCCCTTCTAGGAGAGAGGTGTATCAGGAGTCAGAGCTCTAATGAGAAATAATTGTGCCCTTGCTTTACGCTGGCACCCCACAAGACATACGGGTCAGCAGAACAGCTGGAACTTAGAGATTGTTAAAAACAACCATGGTTGCTTGCGATGTATTTGTAAATCAGCTTAAGCATAAAATAAAATAAATCATAGTTTCTATCAAAGCTGTAACAGGTCTTTATTGGGAAACTCACGGCTTTGAGCCTCCGCTTGCAGATGGAAGCAAGCAGCTGAAGCTACGCGTGAAAAGGCCCGCGTAGTTAGAATTTCATAACAAAAAAAAAAAGTCCTTCAAACAGAAAAGAGCAAACATTGAATCATTGTTAAGATGATGTTAAGTTAAAATCATTAATATTGAAGGCCCAGCTTTGTTGAGACGGTTTTAAGTCACATCGTATCAGCCTTTAAGATCTGAGTTTAAGATTTTATATGCAGTTTATGCAAGCAAAATGGGCCACCGCCACATTGAGCTCTTGCCTCAGTCTTTATTGAAAGCTTTCTTAAAAACGACTGATAAAAGCCAAGGGTGTCTTTAAGAATTGACACACTCTTTAAAACATACATCTCATGAAAAAGACTTAAAGAGGGCCAGTTGCAAATTTAATATAACTTGGGGGATGCAGCACTGAAATACCATCAGTGTGCAGGCAGAGGCTGGCTCACAAAGTAACTGCCTGGGTCTGAGAGAATAGCACGCTCACATAACATCTAAAAAGCCAAACACACTGGCAGGCAGAGGCGAGGCAGGCAGGGCTGATGAAGAGTGAGGAGTAAAGGCAGGCTCAATTGAGATGGAGAGATATACCCCTATTTCACCTTTTTGCATCACTTGCTTTTGTTCTATATGTCCATTCAGACAAGAGCCTTTTATGGCATGAAAGTAAGGGTTTGAGGAGTTCATCCAAGTAAATAAGCGAAAAAGAAAAAAAAAATACAAAAAAGGAGAATAATAAAAAAAAAAAACTTTCATGACATGTCTGATTCCTCAGACACCCTGTACAAAAATCTGGACCAAAGGATTATCAGCATTCAGAACAATACAAGTCAAGCACTCCCAAAACATGAGAAACTTAAGTGTAATTCTGTTCACTTCAATTTTGATGCACGTTTTTTTTTTTTTTAATCGCATACATAATTGATGAAAAGGGTCTAAAGCAAAGCCATATAACACTCCTGCATAACTGATGCTCACACCCGTGAGCCATCAACATAAGAGCCGTGATTGAATGCATTCAAATGAATTCAAACTGCACATTGATTACTTGATGGAACAAATGGGCCCTTCCCGCCGCATTCCCTCATCATTCTTCAGCTCTGCTTACATGCAGTAGATTCCAGAGAGAAAGGCGCTTTTGCAAGACAACAAGAGAGGGAAGAAAGAAAAAGGGACAAACATTGGCAAATGCTGCTCTTTATTTTTCTAATTTCCCACATATTTGAAAATGATGAGTAGACTTGACCTCTGTGGGAAGTCAATTAGGTTTGTATATTGCTCCAGGTGTTCTTCAGGTAATTCACAGTGTCTTGATCTCAATAAAAAAAGGATAAAAAAAAATCCCGAGACCTCACTGCTCCAAAAACACAGTTGCATTATTGGGAGTAGCTAATTATCTTTACTGTGTCAGGGGTGTGCATTTTTTCGCCCGGTAGTAACCCAGCAAAAAAGAATAATTATTGGAAAATCTAATGAGATGAGGCTAGCAGACACAAAGAACCTAGCCTACATAGTAAAAAGTTAATGCAGTTTACAGAAGTTGCTCCGATCCTCTGAGGCGGCCTTTAAAACCTCAACCTCACAAGAACCTTTTCTCCCCCCCGCTCCCTCCTCATCATTATTAGCTGCCAGTAGCCAGTGAGGAATATCAAATTTTTAAGTAGTTCCCTCTCCATTTTAACATTCGTGCCGTCAGTCAGGACTATAAAGGCGTCTAGTATAGGGAAAAACAATGTCATTGGCAAAGCATTGCAATTAATGTACAAGTGCAAAAACCCAAAGAGCAACTCGGCTGCTATCAAAAGTGGAGGCTGTAGCTTCGGGATGAGCCTTAGGCGTCTCCCAGCTGTCAAAGTTGGGAGGATACACAGAGAGGCCACTCATTTTCCGCTGAACAAGTTGTTCAGCTCAGAGCAGGTACGGGACCTGCAGGGTGCTTTGCATATTGGCAAAGCGAAGGTTGAGAGAATCGGAACCTCTCATTAAAACCTTCGGCTTATCTTCAGTCCTTTCATCAGCACTTTGCACCATTTCCTTTGCATCTCTTCTACAGCTTCTCCTCAGTGGAGCACCTTTATCAAGAACAACAAAACTAACATAAAGTAAAATAAATACATTTCCCATCTAATCACTCATTTGAGAAGATTCATTCAGGTGCCTCCCCAACCCCCACCCCTTCAGCCAGATTGTATTTAAACAAAGGACATTGTAAATTAATCATAAATAAAGGGGCTGAACCATGCCAATTGTTTTAAAATGTTAAGCTATAACTAAAACCTCATAATGAAGCTGATCCTCAGAGACCAAGGTCAAAAGTAAAAATCATTTTGGTAATCCGATGTACAACAGTTCCCTCACACGGTGGCATAATTAACTTGAATATATTAATTCTTTAGTACACTGCTTATTGAATTATACATTCTCAATTTGCCTTTGACAATCCAGTATATTGAGCAATGATGTTGAAAAAGGAGTTGTAGATAAGACCTGCTGGTGTAACTGGAGCCCCTGAGTATGAATTGTCTCCCACAGGCTGAAGGACACTCTGCTGGGTTCAGGGAAATCTTGAACCTTTCCTGAATAGGTCTGTTTGTCTGAGTAAGCTGTAATTGCTTTCCAGGGACCTGTGGAGAACTTTGAATATTGTCAAACCCAAGTATGCCAAGGCTGCAGGAATTAGCCTCGGTTGTGAAACTTGCCCTACATTTGCCGATAAAATGCAGTTTTAGGAATTTACAGTCAAAATGTGCATGTTAAGTTTCAATAACTTCTTAATGTCCTGTGTCTATTTGATACGTGAGTTTTTGAGAGTTTTTGAAACGTCATCAGTGTGATTTTTTTCCCCCCAAACGAATAAAAAAAAATTCAAGATACTCAAAATATTATAATTTTCTGGCAATTATTTCATAGTTCAGACTCTAAAGGGTTAAAATTACTTTTCAGCACCCACTTCATTCGTTCAACTTCTTGTTAATGCAAATTTTAAATCAACCAATCACTTGATAGCAACTCAATGCATATAGGCATGCAGACATGGTCAAGACAACCTGCTAAAGTTCAAACTGATCATCAGAATGGAAAGTGTGGCGTGGTGGTTGGTGTCAGATAGGCAGGTCTGAGTATTTGAGAAGCTGCTCAGCTACTGGGATTTTCCAACAAAACCATCTTTTAACAAGAATGGTCAGGAAAAGAGAAAACTCTTCTTGGCAAAAACATCTTGTTGATGGCAAAGGTCAGAGCAGAATGGCCAGACTGCTTTGAGGTGGCAGAAAGACAACAATAACTTATAACTTTCTTCTCTCATTCAAACCGGTCGCAGCAGATGGCCGCCCCTCCCTGAGCCTGGTTCTGACGGAGGTTTCTAACTGTTAAAAGGGAGTTTTTCCTTCCGACTGTCAACAAAGTGCTTGCTCATAGGGGGTCATATGATTGTTGGGTTTTCTCTGTATGTACTATTGTACAATATAAAGCACCTTGAGGCGACTGTTGTTGTGATCTGGCGCTATATAAATAAAATTGAATTGAATTGAATATAACTGCTGGTTAAAACCAAGGTATGGAGAAGTCCTTTAGTCCCATTTTAAACTCAAGATCTTTCATTGTCACCATCTGGGATTAAAAAAAGACAACAACAGATTTAATAAGACAGGGGGAGTCTGGCTGTTAAACCACTTGCTCATTAGCTAACAGCATTTTAAATCAAAGCATGACCAAGATTTACAAACCAGACTTATTTTACAAACCAGACCCAAAATTAGTGACTGAATTCATAAACTCATCAGGAAAGTGTTTACAAGCGTCAAAAAAAAAGTTTCTCCATAGATTTCTATGAGGCTGAAAGTCTTGTGCAACCACAGGTATCATTACCTGTTGGCCTTCAGAGGGTTTAAACCCACCATTGGCAGGTTTGAGGCACGTTGGCTTTGTTTTTCCGACCCTGAAGCTAAGTCCGTGTTTTGATAGAAGCACAGCACTATGGAAAAAAAATTTAAATATTGTTCTTTTTGTTGCACTATCAAGGAGAAGCTAAAATATTTGTCATACATATCGTATAATTTTCTTACTCTGTTTTTTTGTTGTTGTTTTGTAAAAAATAGTGTTCGTTCTCATCTTCATAGAGAAATTATTCCTCCTCAATTCGACATTTCTTCCTTTTGTATCAAAAACGGTATCGAGCACCAAGTATTTTCCTGGTTATCAGTATCAAGTTTGAAAATCTACTACCATGACAATCCTATCTTCCAGTTAAACATTTTATTTACACTTTACCTTATAGTACAGACACAATTCCAGGCATATTTAAGTTCAGGTGGCTACGTGCTTTGTTCTTTATGTGCCATCACTTTATTGAACTTATTCTTTTATAGTGAAAACAAGACAGAAATACTTTTCGTTCTCCGTTAAGTGCCCCACATTTAACCCATAACCCCCACTGTTTAAGTACTAACTGAATACCAGATCAACAAAGGCAGCGGCAGTGTAAAACTTTCCCATTGTCTTGTCAGTCAAGCCTGAAGAACTCACATTCACATCTCTTATTCTCATTTTTTGATCCACAAAAAAATGGCAAAGATTCTTTTATATTCAAATGAGAACATTAACATTAGACATCCAGCATCACAAAGTCCCTCTATGTTAGCATCTCATTTGAATATCTCATATCTTCAAGACAAGGCTCCGTTAGAGTCATCTGGGCTTTTGTCCCCTGCACAGGACACCACAGGCAAGTCAGAGAGGTGTCACACATCCAGCCTAGTAATTTGTCATGAAAGAAGCCTTTCCTAGGATGAAAGTAATGAGCTGTCAAGGTTATGATGACTAGCATAAACATACTTAATTAATTAGAAAGTAGATAATGCCACACAGTAGAGAGAATCAATGATAAGTTAATATGTTAAATATATACTCTTCTGTTAAGGAGGCAAAACAATTATGCTGGTGTGAATATCAACAAGGAGGGACTCATAAGGAGTCTCACAGTGGCACCTGTAACAAGCTCAAAGAGAACATGCATTATAAATACAAAAAGACAAGCCATTCTCTATTAGAGATGAAGACTGAGAGGCACTCAGACAATAACATGTCAACATCTCTTAAAGTGCACAGCAGCTCCCTCAGACACCTCAAAACTGCCAAACAAAATGAAAATGACATGTTGCAGCTCAGAAACTTGGCACTGACTGAAAACTTTCAAAAAACCTTTTCCCCAAGGACTCAGTTGAGTTTTTAGACTCTGATAGTAAATTGCAGCTAATCTGTTCTGTTGAGTGGGAAGGTGTTTGGCTCTTATTGTGTCAGGCTCATTATATAATTCTGATCAAGCTCAAGCATTAATGTCGAAGCACATTTACCCCACCCAAGAGAAAGCTGCATGGGGGTTACTCAGGTTGGATGAAAAATTACTTAAATTAAGGGAGAGAGGCAGAACCCAAGCGATCATACCTACAAAAATGTCTAGAAGTAGCTTCAAACTGTGGCATTTAGAGTTTAGAAAATTAAACGACTCAGTATGAATGAGTCTAATTACCACTAATTCTCATTAATATTGGGGAAGCTGAAGACACACAGCATACCAATTCCTCCGCCCCAGGCTATGTTCTTAAAATTTGCTCTATTTGATTTATGATGAGAAAAAAGTTGGAAATCCCTCCATATGGGAGCAAGTACATACCATAGATCTTGGTACAAGAGATTTAGGATAGATAGGTTACTTCTAGAAATCTATCAACTGTTGTCAAACCAATCTTTAAACTAGTAATCCCACAATCATTGCATATCCAATATGAATTCATAATACACTTCCATATCCAGTAAAAACACAGGGATTATATTTGATCATATATATGATTTAGGACAACACAAACTCAGTGAGATAATACACAATAAAGTGTGTAGCTATATCTGTGACCACTAGCAAAAGTCCCATGTAATTGTCATTACATTTTTTTTCCATTAACCTTAAACAAAGTTCTAAAAGATCAAGGACACATTAAACTCTAGATGTCACATTTGCAGACTGGATAATGCCTGATGCACTGGATCCACATAGTGAAGAAGCTCCCGAAAACGTTAGAAAGAGAACAAGAAAAGCAGCGGAATGCTAAATATGAGAGGCCCCAGTGGTTAGAAGGCATAAAAAAAACCCCAATAATACATCTAATAGCAGAAGGGGCAGGAGCTGTCCAAGTTTAAAAGACAGTACAAAACTGCAAGATAATCATTTGTCAAACAATGGGACAATAAGCAGCACATTAATTGGTAAAATGAAACGAAATTGGTTCATTGAAATTCAGATTACTATCAGTAATATTTGTGAAAGTTGTTCACATTATTCATAAGACCGACTCAAATGTGTGCCTTTCTAAGAAGACTGGATGATGAACTTACTATATAATTTTGTGTGGACAAACTTACCTGTTAAGTCTGTCAATGTACAACACACACTGTATATCTTTGAGTCTTGTCTTTTCCTGTAATTCAACTGTTTTCCATTTGGTTTCAAGGATTGGCCAGTTACTCATCCTTCAATTTAAAGGAAAGCAAGCCAGATTTGAGAGGAACAAAGACTAACTTTATGTGTACTCACATATACTCACGTCTGCCTGCTCAAGTATCTGCTATATGAACCATGAGTGTTTAAGGTGTTTTACACATCACTCTTACAAAAATGCAGTTGCAAGTGAACAGCAATTTCTTTGTTTCAGGAATTTCAGTACATTTCAGAACATCAGATCATAAACAGTGTGTTGGGAGCTTAATGGCTTCATGACTTTCTATGTCCAAGCAGCTCCTGTGGGTATAGGTGACCTATCACTTTTGTCCATATAGTGTGTTTAACACATTATCACACAGGAAAAGTAGAGCCAAACATTCTTAGTGAACTCTTTACTTCAATTCATTCTCCGTCTGCATCTAAAAAGCTACTCTACCTGCTAGAAGATTAATATTGACTAAGTGGAAATTATCAGCATCTTCCACTCATGCCCAGTAGATAAAGGGCACTCTGATTTATCAGACTGGAAATGATCAGACTTTCACTAAGGGCCTTCCCCTAGTACATCTAAGAAAATATGGGTCTGTTTCTTCCATTTTAGTTAAGAGGATAAGTTTCCCTCACATGTCTGACTGGAGTGACTTGTTGGGCTCTGTTGCTTCGGATTGTCTGTGTCTGCTACAGACATATTTTATTTTTCACTTTAATTAGTCCTTGTGTTGTTTTTTTTACTTCTTTTTATAGTTTTGCTACTATTAATACTGATATATGCAAAGGCTCTGTGAGTTCATTTCTGTAATCATTTTATAAATTCTCTACTCAATTACTTAAGTAACCAATAAAGTTTAAGAAATAAAAGAGAAAAAAATGCATTTATTTGAATATATGTGTCCATTTTAAACACTGGTGCACTCGTTTTGAATTTCTTAATGATCTTTTTAAAAACTAATCTCATAAAGTAGTATAGTATTTGTAATTTAAAATACTACCATGCTTCAGAAAATGCGTCCAACATTGAAGTAGAAAAACAGTCACGGCATTCAACAAGTTATGATTTGCAGTATTTTATCACAGAGGCTCAGCAGATTTAGGTTAACTTTAAGCAGCCCTGACTTTAATTTCCCTTAGCATTGCAGATGCCATGGATGAAACCATTTCCATTTCTCTGCCCTCAGGCTTCTAATGGTGCTGCTGTGGTTCCTGCTGTAAAGGGGTGGCTGCCACCATCCCCCTCGGTTACCTGCTCAGTGGTGCGGCCCACGCCTCGGTCAGGAAGTGTTGAAGCTGATCCAGCTTATCGGGCTGGCTCCTCCGGGGGCTTCTGCCACCATATGGCTGACCCAGGCCCTGCAGCCTCCCCAGGGGTAACTTGCACATGGATCAGAGTAACAATTCAGGGTATACGGCTCTCCCTGTTACCCCTTTACCCCCAGCAGGACTGCACAGATGTTGTTTCAGCAAATTCCTGAAAAATGTGAACTACAGAAGGAGGATGAAAACGGACTGGGGGCACATGCAAACAAGTTAATTTGGGATTCGCCAGCTCTTCATGGAGCTATGTTGCTTTGCTGATATTTGATATGATTTGTCAGTTAGTGGGATTTTCTTTTCCAATACTTGAATAAAAATAAATTTATAAATAAGAGGCAAAAAATGGCACAGTCTGGCAAATGGACAGAGGCCTTTACCACAATACTAGGTAGCAGATGCACTTTCCAACTGTTTCACTTTCCAGGCAGTGCCCTGACATTTTAAATATGCTTTCAATGGTAGTTTCAATGGTCCTGAGCCAATATTTGCATGCCTTTTGTCCCCAAAGGCAACAAAAGAGGAAAGAAAAGGAATAGAATGGAAAAAAGTCAACAGTTTTTACACTAGCCAAAGCTGTATCTCAATGTGTCTTACATCTCTGCACCCTGCTAAGCCCCCCCATCCCTCGTTCCTCTCGCCTCCTGGAGGGCGGAATGATTGAGGGGTGCTACCCCTGCCTTTCATCCTGCAAGCGAAGGTCTGCCTCTCTCCAAAGTAAAAAACATCAACTACAGAGGTGTAGTAAAGACTAGGAAAGAAAAGGGGAGGGATGTAAAGTGTCACATATTCCCCTGAAGCACAATAAGCCATGCACAAGTTAGATGCAAGGATATGGAAAGTCATTATTTGCAGGCCTAAAGGGATGTAGCTGTTACATGGGCCAGATGGTATATCAACAAGAGGCAAATAAGGCCAACCTACCAGAATCCTCTATAGTACCTGTTGTGGCTACCTTGTTATCCAATTTGTATATGTTTATTTATTTGCTGTGTGCATTGGTTTTCACTTAGGAATTAGGAAGGTGTCATTAACAGTTTTGCGCAACCTCTACCTCTGCCTAAAACATCGATCCAGGTTTTAAACAGACTAACAAGCACTATTAGAAAAAATTAAATACTATATAATACTATATAATAGTGGAGGATGAGGGCATTCTGTTAACAGAAGTTGTCCAGGGAGGGCAGCCAATTAACTGGTCACAGAGTCATGGGCGTCCAAGACACACTGATACATGCGGGGAGCAAACATTGGACCATTCTGAGCCTCCAGGATACAGACCGCTGACTGTCTGTGAATCACTGACCTGGTGAAGAACTGACAGTAGGATGCACTGTGGACTGAGGACTGTTGACACTGACAGATAGTCAGGATGATGTTCTATCACGGTGCATAATAAAACAGAACAAGGTGTTGACTTCGTGCGAAATGTCCCAGATCTCTATCCAATATTGCATCTATACATTACAACAAATAAACAAGTAAGATCCACGGAGACCCTGCATTACCAGTAATGAAGAAAGGATGACGATGATGAAGTAAGCTTTGAACAAGCCCTTACCTCTCTTTTAAATTCTATTTTCAAGTTCATCTTGCTTTCATCTGGACCCAAAAGCTTCCTCCAGACCTGCACCGACTTTTTCAGATGTTTTCTAGTGAAGGTTCTGTTTTTTTTCTATGTGTTCTTCAGTCATATCATTGGCTTGCATGTCGAGGAAAATCCCGAACTAACACTAATGAATGCAGCTCCTATAGACTTTGATAATGATATCAATGTCTATAAAAAGTGTTCTTGATTCCTCTTAAGCAGGGGTGCTCAATCCCAGTCCTCGAGGGCTACTGTCCTGCATCTAGTAGCAACACAGCCGAATCAAATGGTTTGATTAGCTCTTCAGGATGCCATCAAGTTTGGCAAAGGCCTGATAACATGCCATTCATTTGATTCAGGTGTGTCGGAACAAGGATGCATCTAAAAGCTGCAGGACGGTAGCTCTCGAGGACTGGGATTGAGCACCCCTGCCCTAAAGTGTTTTTAATTTGGCAGCATTTTCTTTATTTCTTAAGAGTCCTGTTCCTCAAATAGGTGTGTTTTGGTACCATTTGCTTGCACTAACACCTTTTTGAACTGTAAATTCAAAATGCAAATTCAATTAGGTGTCCAGTTACTTATGATAGTCATCATCGTAATAATAAAGGTCATGCTACATAGAAGAGTTAAAAACAATAAGAATAAACAAAACAATGCCTATCAAGTCAATAAAACAAGTTTACAGTATGCAGAGTCACTGAGAACAGAGGATTAATAGGTGGAAGACAATCAGAGTGAATATGCCAGTTTAAAGAGGTGTTACAGATGTCTGATTGGAGGGAAATCCAGAGGTGAGGAGCAGAGCAGCTTAAGGTTCTGGACCCCATAGTAATGAAATAGGGGCAAGAGACAGTGGGATGGAGGAAAGAAGAAGACGGTGACTCCTGAGGTTCGTAAACTGGAGAATCTATATAAATTTGGTACTCCGTAAATACTTAATACAATATTTTTGTAATTCCTCTTGAATTAAGGGTGAGAATCTCCACACTATTCACTGCCTAATATTAAATTCATTTTAGTGATGTACAAAGACAAAATAACAAAACTGAGTTAAGCGCCACTTACCGACCTGACTCAATATATACTGCAAATTATGCTCTAGCATACAGCCAGCACTAGCACTATTTGATCTTTATATAAGATCATTTGTCAATACTTGTTTTTAGTTTAGCTTTGCGGTTTTTGACTTAATAAACTGATCAATATGAAAAATGACAACAGTACCAACGGATCACAAAGGAACAGAAAACACTTACAGTTTAAAGAGGAGCAAGTCATTGGCAAACTGTTAACTGTTCCTGTAAGCCAACCAACATTTTTAACAAGACAAAGTTCCTCCACAGTCAGTGCATCAGACAATAAGACATCATTAATCCCAAAACAGCCCAAATGCAGCGCAAAGGCAGAAGCGCACTCAAGACAGTTAATAGCTATCACAGAACAAAGGAGGCAGAACATAGAGGAACATCAGGTTTTGGTTATTGCTCGGTTATTGCTGGCTTTGGAAGCAAAAGCAATTATCAGCGAGGGCATCAGTAAAAGCATGGAGCTGTTGACATAAAAATGTCCATTTCACTATTGCTTTGCAGCTCATTGCAGTTGCTGGGAACAGTAAATTGTAATGAGGAGAGGTTGATGGAGGCGTTAGCTCCAGGGACTGTTAACTGACAGGCAAATCGGGTATTATAACTGACAGATGAGATTTGTAGCATGCTTAGGTTTGTAATCTAATCTGTGCTGTCATCAAATGATACGATCAGGAAGGGGGTTTTTTTATCGTCAATGTATTGGAAAGTCCCTTTATATACTATTACTGGAATATCTTTGAACTGGTGTCTAGTAATTAGTAGTTAGCCAGTGTGATCACAAAGAAGCAAAGGGGCAAACTGAAACACCACTACCACCTCACGCCTAATGTTTTTGTTGTGTTGTGGTCTTACATCACTTTCAAAGCTGAATAACATCAATTTTTGAGTGCATCTAGATTTCAGCTGTGTTCAGATGTCTTGGGAATCTATTCAACAATTCAATATTTTCAATTCAGTTTTATTAAGTATGGGATAAATTTAGAGTTGGGCGATATGTGATGTATTTGCATACATCATGATTTCCTACAATCCCATTTATATATCTCATTAAGCCTTAAAAAAGCCTTAGATTGTATTTTAGGCTTAACTAATGCAACAAAAAGTAAAGAAAATTATATGAAAACCTAAATCACTTTTAAATTCCATGCATTTTTTTTTTCACTGTATAGCCTCTAGTTCTGTAATAGTAAAAGATGGTGATGATTGTTATGTCTTCAGTTAAGTCAGTGTCAGGTTGCAGGCAGGGCAGCACGGCGCAGTGTTTGCGTGGTTTGCAGGGACACCTATTGGCTAAAAGTGAAAACTACACTGTAGGTTTCAGACAAGATAAAAATGTACCACAAATCAAGAGTGCACTACTTTTAATTGGTGTAGTTCATTAGCGTTAAATAACAAACACAATTTGTCATACATAATGAATAACAATTAAAGCGCCAGGCCCTCTCCACCTCTTCAGCTCAAAAACAGAAAAACAGGGATAGAGTTTTTCGATTTTTATTACTCAATGCAGTCACATACTGAGCAGTCAAGTCAGCCTGTTAGGAATTAAAAAAGCAGTGTTTCCTTAGGACATACTAATGAATCATGTATAAAAGATAATCATTATTGGTTTATAAACGCAAGCGTCTCACAAGCCACAAGCACACAGCTCAGTCCCAGGATATGCAACAACTAGTAATATTGTAATTAAAACAAGAAACATGTCTGAAATTTTCAGACTTCAGACAACAGATTATCACAAAACGTCTCAGCCTCTGTGAAAAGCACAGCGCCTCAGAAGCCCCACCACCATGGCACGTCTGATTAAAACATCCAAGAACACATGAATACATTTTTAAAATGGAAAAAATTGTGGATTATTTTAAAATCATTTCCTCCACCACATGCTACTTTCCATTTTTAACAATGATATTATGACAAATATTTTTTTTTAAAAAATCCTTGTAAAAACTTTTGTTTTGAACACAACATCACTGTCATGGCGGGCTGTGTGTAAGCGGGCGGAGGTGTGGATCCAAGGTGCAGGACTCGGAGGCAGAAGGTAGATGCAAAAACCACAGCTTTATTGCTGGCACGAAAACAATAGCAGTCCGTGAGAGGACATAACAAAAACAACAGAAAGACCCAGCGACACTAAACTGAAAACACACAGGCACTAATATGAGGGTACGACGGGACAGGGAGCACAGGACAACACGGGGCTTAAATACAAAGGGAAGCAATCAGGGAATGGAACACAGGAGGGAGACACAGCTGGGAGGAATTGGGGCTGACGAGAGAGAGAGGGGAGAGTGAGAGAGCAAGAGGGCGAGAGAGATAACAAGCAGGTGGGAACACA
>VUQR01025748.1:0-11157 GCA_015108515.1 Hemichromis elongatus | reverse complement strand
CCCCCCCCAAAAAGCCCCCCCCCCCCCCCCAGGGGGCGTGGTCTGATGCTAGGGGGGCCGTGTGTGACCCCAGCCAGGGAACATGCGTTTTTGTCATACTAGAATAAAGTGTAGTTGCACCTCCAGCACAGTAGTTGGCAGTGGCGCTCTCATTGTCAGAGTGTGCACAGAGTGTATTAGCTCTATGTATGCGCACACACTGCACAGAGCGGGAGATATGAATTAAGGTGAACAAACCCCTTAAGCGACACCATGAAAAAATATTTAACAGGGACAAAACGAAAGGCGCACAGAGACGGAGATAATGAGACAAACGAAATGATTTTTTCTTTGTAGGGGGGCCGTAACAGAAAATAATTAAGAAGCACTGCTTTACAGCAAGAAGGTTAAAATCCACCAGCCTTTCTTTGTGGAGTTTGCACGTTCTCCCCGTGTCTGCACGAGTTCTCTCTGGCTTCCTCCCGCAGCCAAAGACACGCATGCTAACGTAACTGTATAGCAAACAGGCTGTAGGCGTGACTGCTTGTTCATCATCTACAATCGTTATCTATACTCCCACTGGGCCCTGAACTGGAAAAGCAGAAGATGCAGGGACTCGTAGTTTTGTTAAACATAGGGAACAGTTAGTGTGTCGTAACAATAGACTTTTCATTTCTTTATACGGGACAAACGGACATAAAACTATTGCTCTTAACGCCTAGTGACCATCTTGGATTCGTACCTGTATACTTTTGATCCCAGCCCTGCAGTAGTACTTTTTGATGTCCACGTCAATTTCTGTATTCCCGACAAAACTGAAAGGAAGGGCAAGAAAAAAGGGGATTAATGTGAGTATTCATGCTGAAAATAAAAAAAATAAAAACTGATTATGCATTTATTCAGATATTAATCAGCGACTTCACACACAAACTGAGGAGAGTGCTGTACATCCACCATCCAAATCTATTTGACTAACGTGATTAATCTACACTTGACGTGCTAGTGAGCATTTCTGCATGGGCTGAAAAAAACGAGTGCGTGGAGATGATCCTTTCTGTCCTGTTAATAGAACTGACAATTATGATACTAAGAAAAAGGAAGCGCACAAAATTAGATCTTTCATAAACATTTACTGACGTAACAATAAAGGCACATCGAAGTCGACCAGACAAGATGGTTTTAAAAAAGCTAGCGTTTGATTTTTCAGTGAAAACAAACTATAGGTTTTAAATGACAGCCTGACGCTAGTACTTGTACATAAGAAGTCATAATTAGAAAGAAACAAGTGCAATTAAGATGACATCACTGGCCAAGCCAGGTGAATTCAACAATGAATGAATATGAGCGGTGTACCTGATCTGCAGGTCCATGATAACCTGCCTCTTGTCCACATTTTCTGTGTAAACTTTCACTCCATTCACTCTCAGCGGCTGCAGAAAAAGGAGACATGACACGAAGGTTAAAACGAAGGAAATGGGACCAGACCTTTTATTTAATGTTTACTAGCTATGCATATTTCAACGTGCGAGGTAAAGCTGGGTATGTGAGGAAGAAACCCTCCATTTCTGATTAAGTCAGTTCATGTGAGTCAACAAAGGAGTCACAAATAGAAACACGGCGATAAAAGATCTAAACGCGTACACTCTGACAGACGGTGCAGCCTAACACGTCCGTGACACTAATTCTCCAGGTTTTCCCACAAAGCTAACACCTAAAAATAAAAATTCTTATTCTACAGGCAATAAAACAAAGTACTAGCTGCTGTTATAGTAAGAATAACCCAAACTGCACAAGTGTAATGCCATGGTCTTTTGGGGTGGTGCATTCACAACACTGTGTTGCTATCTTGTCACCTTGTCGCCCATGTCAATCTTGGTGAAGCAGAAGGTGCTGAGATGAGGGTTGGCGCCCTTCACCGCCGGCTCGATGGTCTCTCTGAACAGCTTCTCCACAAACTGGCAGATAAACGGCCACATCTGCTTCACCGTCTGAGGAGGGGAAGAGACAAAAATCACGTGGGGGGAAAGAAAAAGACAGACATAAGACATCCAAATCCCACAGTCCAAAACCCTTCAGCCCACAGCCTGGAGAAAGAAGCGCTGTCAGTCACTGAGCACTGACACATGCAGCTGCTGGACAGGGCTCATGTTTTACAGCAGACCTGGTGAAAAACAATTTTCTGGCAGCTGGTGTGTTTGCTGCACTATACCAGTTTAGTTCAAATGACAAACAATGCAGAGACTGTACTTTAAACTGCCACCGTGTTTGTCATACGTGTGCAGCTTTTTGCACCATTTGTGCCCAATCTGGAATTCCCCAGACGGGTAATAAAACGTATTGCTTCACATTACATCATATTACATCACACTGTATCATATTACACTCTCACAGCCTCTACAGGCAAACAACAATCAAAATTATGTCTTATAGCTGTATTTCTTATCATCAGTGTTATATTATACACCTTATACACCCTTGTTATATAAACCTTTGACAAACAAGATCATTCATATAGTCCACAGAGATAAAAGAAACCACCCTGCAGTGTTTCTCAGCTGCTCCTTCGCCTGACCCTCAGTTGTCTCTGCTGACGCATTAAAATAATATCACCTCACAAAATCCCTCGTCCAATCACAGCGAGAGAGGTAAGGCACTCAAAATTTGCACCACACTTCTGTTTATTAGTCGTAGTGTAACAGAGTCTCCTGTCACATAAAACACACAGGATGTGTCAGCATCAACAGGCAAACACTCCAAGGATGCGGATGCCAATGAGCTAGAAATCTGCCAGATCGGTACTGCAGTGACATGCTGACTGTTGCTTTACCATCCATTCACCGAGCCATACACAGACGGAGATTTCACTACCACGGAAATGACTTTGAATCATATTACGAGTGGAAACTTCCCTGTAAAATCCTCTAAGCACCGTGCACACATTTTAAAAGCGGAAAAATGCTCGGCCCCATTCAAGTGAGCGCTGCAAACTGCTATAAGCGGTCCTGTGACTCTGATTACACGGTTACAAGGAGCATTAAACTCTTGATGTCACGACAGGTGAAGTTATGCCAATTTACACATGATGACCTATTTGATCCAGGTAGAGAAGCAATGAACTGAGTGATGTCTGCTGGCAGTGGATGACATCACTTTTTAGGCTTCTGTACCGGAGCATCTGCCTGAGCGATGCCACGGTCCTCCCTCATCCCCAATCCATCACATACACTCGTTGGTGATCATCACACAGTGCATTTACTAAATAAACACGGCAAATAAATAAGAGTCTTTGTAAGAAATTATTTTTTATATCTTAATTTAAAATGTATTGAAACGTTTAGCAATACTTTAGCGAGACATTTAAATCCAATAAAGAGTAAGCCACCAAAGCCCTGGCTGCCCCCTCACTCCATCCTCCTATCAAATGTCCATCTGTGCGCTGATTGTCATCATACGGGTAGGTTACGGTCATTTCTTTGGTTTAGAGGAGAATACCTCTCGTTTTTATTTGCCTTTTAAGTGATTCTCTGTGCTCCCATAAACAGATCTGGATATTAAAAAGTTATTTTCCTGCTCATCGTCATCCATTACCTTTTTACTGGAAGGACCTGTAAACATTTACAGTAAGTGGTGCTCTTCTGACGTTAACACTCTCTCTCTAGTTCACTTTGTATCTCTCTCCTTCACTCTCTCCCCACCTCAGTCTCTCTCTCCAGGGAGGTGAAAGCACTGGGTCAGGGTCTTTCAGAGCTCCAGATTCAGATCCTATTTATAAACCCCGCCTGTCTGCCTCTGCTAGCTGGCAGACGATTGTTGAGGATGTAGTGAGGTGTGCGAGTAGGTGTCTCAGCACAAATATCCATTTAAATATAATATTAAAGAAAAGAGGTTTGTATACCTTATTCAGCCATTCCACTCTTTCAACATCTGGATAATGGACCTGGAATAGAAGATGGAAATGTATCAGTTAAAAACATGATTTACATTTACTTAAACATAGCTCCAATGAAAAGGTCATGGTTTTCTTTAGGCGTGCCCTCATTTGTGTCTCCTCTGCGTTTCCTGACGTTACTACAGAGGACGCGCTGTTTCTATACTTCTGAGTACACCAAAGCTACCGTAATCTGTGGCATGAATTTTCAGGCTGCAAGTTAGAAACCGAAGTAATGCAACTGTAAAAAATAACCTGTAAAAAAATCTAATAAAATACATATCGCATGCTGCCTATCGAAGGTCAAGAAGGACATAAACAGTACGGAGTTCAAAGGTCAGGCTACAGGAAATGTTTCAGTCTGCTTAGTAACTATGACGCATACTGTAGCACTCCTTTTTGTCAGCTTATGAAGTAAACCTTGCAAAAGCTGAATTAAATCTAACATTTTTAAATTACATGTAATCGTTCAAAGACAATACTAATCTCAAACGAAGCACTGGTTCGGTTTTAAAATTTAAAAGCTTAACGTTGCTGCTGAGCTGCACCGCATCACTCTGAGGTGATACGCTTATCAGCGAGAGGTCACCCCTTTGCTTTGGCATCGTATTACCTCACATTCCTGTACTTTCCCCACTGATTCATGCCAGTTCTCTTGGCAGAGCAACGAGCCACAAAGAAAACACCGTCATGAAGTCTCCGATGCTGCATTTCACTCATCGCTGATGATGGCAAAGAACTGTTCATGAGAGAACTTCAGTTTTAAGTCTGAATTGTCTTGAGGATAAAATTAGGTGAAAACAAATCAAATGGCTACAACGGATATTTCTCTGAAAACCATCACTGTGTACCTCATTGTGTTGCAAGTGGAAAAGTCATCAAAGTAATCAGAGTTCTTCCTCTGGAGAACATGAATATCTGCACTGATCATCCTAATTCATCCCACCACTGCTAAGATGTTGGGAGTGGCTGGGTGGTGGTAGGAAGCACTTAACTACCATAACTAGGGATTGTTCTTAGCAACTAAGTTGCTTATAAAATATTTCACGGAGAGCAAGAAAACGCTTTAAAATGACTCAAACGACTGTTCATCTTCCAGATCCGAGTGAAGCAGACCTGTGCTGCTGATGTTCTAATATTCACAGAGACAGAAAGATGTTGTGCGAGTTGCTGCAAAACATCTTAAAAAAAATCAATAGTAAACTGACACAGCATCAACACAATATGAATAATTAGCTTAATGGATTAGCATTAGCAACTACCCCTGTCTATGTATCATATCAGCCTAATCACAGGTCACCTCTTCAGTAGCTGAGTTGGTGGCTGCTGTTGGGCACATAGGGAACTGTTGAGCCCTGCACGTCAAAAAGAAAAGCAAACTTCAACCAAAAATGTCTTCAGCAGATGCCATTTAGGATCTGGGCTCGGGTTACCAGTGCTGCTGCCATTAGCTAAGGGAAAAAGGGAAAATCCAGCCAGCTTCGCTTCTTTTCTTAGTCTTTGACTTATTTTAGACGCATGCGCTCATTATTTTAGGCTCGATATGATCTGACTTCAAGCCACAGGCCCGACTTGACAGACCTGTACTGCCATTCAGCCAGTCATGCTGGCAGCCTGGCAAAGTGGCTGCTCTATGTTTTCGCTAAGTGCAGTATCGTTTTCTGACAAACGATGGATGTCTCGTAGGAAAATACAAGTCGGAGGCTAAGTGCTGCGACATGCCGAACACCAGGATGTCAGTGCAGCAGCAGCAAAGGACTTTTGGAGGACTGGGAGCAGACTGTGGCAGACGTGTTACATAATGGACGCGCTGAGAGGATTCGGGAGAACGACTCAGACCTGAGGCTGACACACGAGTGGTAGGGGCCACAAACAAAGTCCATTTAAATACAGGCTCATGCCGGTAAGGCTCAAAGCACAAGCACAAATAAAAGGTTTGTCTTTGCATGTGCTTCCTCATTTCAGTGTTTTGCATTTATGTGTATTTGAATGTCCAAAGATCAAAGTCCATTTCGCTGAAAAATGAAATTGACCAAAGCTGATCCTACTACTGCACTCAGGAACTCAAGGACCAAACATCACGGAGAGAAGACATAAAAAATATATTTGCTCATGTTCTTGTGATCCGACAAAAGTCTCTAAAATATGTTCAAAGACAAATCTGGGGTTTAGAGTAGATGTATTCACAGCTGTTTCTCACACACCACGTGTACTTTGTATGGAGAATGAACATGTGAAATACATGAAAGCCTTCATAGAAATTTAACAGGAGGGCCGAGTGCCTTTATAAGATACGGACACATGACCGACTGCTGCATGTGTCGTCCACAGAAGCACCGCTGAGACTCACAGACTCCCACATGTGGCCCAAAGTGGCACAAGAAGCCATCCAAGTTATGCGCGCTGTGCAGACCATGATCATGAAGTCATGCATCCCGCAACTAAAAAAAAGCTAACGATGACGTCACAATCTCACCGCGTTTCCTGGGGATTAAACTTCCTATGACAACAAAAGTGACACAGTTTTTCTGTTTTCATTTAATGAACCATGTAAACGAAGCTCTGTGTTTATGCTCAATGTGCTTCATGTCACGCTCGCCATTTACCACCAGGTGAAGCTGAAACTATTAAAAAAACCCAAATAGAAATACGTCAAATGTCTACGGACTTTGTTTCAGTTTACATGAAAAATAAGAAAAACATTAACTGGAAATATTAATCACTTCCATCACAATCATGACAAACAAAATAAATGGCGTGCAGCTAGTATCGAAGACGGAGAGACGACAACAACATGTGACAAATGCAAATGACTGTTTCTCTGTTTTTTTTTTATTAGTGTTGTTTGAATACCTTCCCCTGTAATGTCACATGGCTTCTAAGAACCGGGCCCCCGTCTCAAATTACTAAAACACAAAAAAGTCAATACTCGTGTGGGGTTTGTGGACAGCAAGCAGGCAAAAGGCTGATAGGAATAAAATGTTGCTACTGCATCCCATTGTTAGTTCGGACAAAGAGCCCCATCAGGGATCACAGTGGAGCTTTACATGTAAGTGAAATACAAATCATTGTTTGTTTTTGGTGACAGTGTCTGTCTGCGAGTTATTCCAGGTTACGCTTAAGGCAAAGCTGCTCCAAATGTGGCTCTGATACATCATCGTTCTGTCCTTAGTCCCAACGCAAACCACATCTGTCACATAAACAGTCTGCAACTTGGCAGATGACCAAAAAAACCAAAACAACAGAGTTGGAGCTAGACAAAAAAAAAGGAAAGTATGACTCATCTGGCCAACAGCTGCAGAAGCAGAGTTTACTTTTAGGGTGAATAACTGAAGGAAAAACCTAGATTTGGACATCAGCTCGATAAGAGAGTGAGGAAAGTGCAGCAAATTATTCATTTTTATTAAGAAACTGAGCATAAAACTATGACCAGAGAAGGAATGTGGGACAGACCGTGTCTGATGATTGAAACTAAAGGGCAACACAAACTCTTATTTGTAACAAGAAGAAACATTTAATGTATGTAAATGTGCTTTTATTCTGTACTCTATAAGGCAGAGTTCTCTAGAGAGCAACAAAAGAAGGAAATACATTTATTTCCCCAATAAACTGCGAACATTTCTCTCTTTTAGAGCAACAATGGTTCAGGTCACGGAAGGAAAACAATCATTCACGACTGGTCATTAAATCTTTCAAGTATCTACCTCACCGGGAACTCCCAGCGCCTGACCTCAGCGTGCTCCTCCTGCAGATTTCTCTCTAAATCCCCTGAATCAGCAGGTCACACTTCAAAAATGCATGAAGGAGCTGATAATGTGCCCAATCCTCTACTCAGAGTTAAACGCAGTCAGCAAAATTCAATAACTAGAGTAAATTGGGACCGGGCAAATTTAAAAAGTCGTTGACCAAAACATCCAGCTCCAGATCATCAAAGTAGGTTTGGAAAAGTAAAGGCCTTTATTTTATTAGTACTGGCAGTTGTTCAAATTTCCAAAAGGTTATAGGGGTAAAACTACAAAGGTCTCCCAAGGAACCAAGTCCTCTGACCCCCACCAGGACCCGTAGACGTCCCACAGCGGAGGCGAGCTGCCAGGGACCGATAACTGCGTATGTGAGATGGACTTAAAGGACTTAATTACTTATTTCTTTGTTTTTCCATGTAAAACATTTAAAGTACAAAGGCGGCCGTAAAAAGATGAATCAATCATTAACAAAGTGAAGTTGGTGATTTTTACGGTGAATTGATGGAGATTACAAAACGATTGTAAGCTGGATTGTTGTTTCTTACCACAATCAAGCCCTAATATATATTCTAGGGTTATTGTAGCATGTGGAGATAACACCATCATAAACATCATCACGATAATGATGTTTCCATCAACAGCTTGGACCATGGACCGCGATTCTCAGTGTCTATTCATTCAACTCTCCAACATAACCTCTTCGTCGCACTAACGCATTACAGATACACCGATATCAGTCAACAAGAGCGATATGAGCCATCGCTAATTATAACTTCATCACAATTCATTGGTGTTAGAAATAAGCTCCCACGGGCTTTCAAAGAACCGGAGAACCGGTGCACACTTTAAAAATCGAAGGAAATCTAGTCAAAGTTGAGACTACAACCGTTCTCCTAAAAAAAAAAAAAATGGTTTAAACAGTGAATCAGTTATTAAATACAGTAAATAAAACTCATTTTCTGACCAATGACGAATCACTGTTGCCCTAATTGCCAGCAATCAAATAGGCGAGTCCTCATTTATTTCAATAAGACTTTCAGCAAACAAGCAACTTGGTCAATGTTGCATTATCATTACTTATAATCCGATCATGAAAATTAGCACTGCTGTAATCCTTCCACACTCGTCTTGTCTGAGAGATTATACTGAGCAGTGTCTGTCAATATCTCTGCAATCTGATGGATATATTTCTCAAACAGTCCTTCCTGGATCATGCTTCATACGCCTGCAGCGATACGCCCACACCAGCACAGACCAGCGCATGTTTCGATCTGCAGTTGTGCTTCCTGTCACCGTTCCCTCTGTACTCAAGAAAAACATGGATCCGATGTGGAGCAACATTTTTGGCTTTCGCCTTGTACAGCAGGCCTTCTGTCAAATCGACAAAGGACTAGCAGGAGACTGAAGCGTCGTCACCTTCCGTCATGTGTGCGCGCGTTCATGCCAAAATGAACACGCACACATAGGCGAAGAGACGCACAGCCCAGCTATGCAACAGCTGTTAGGAAATCCTGACACTCCTCCCCAGCCACACCCCAAACACAGAGCATGTCTGTGTGGGAGAGAGCTGGGGGGGGAGTGGGAGAAGAGGGACAAATGAAAATAAAAATGATAGATCACAAAATATAAAACAAAAAGTAGATTTAAAAATACAGTAAGTTATATAAAGTGTATAAAATGTTTTAAAAAGTGGGACGACGGCGACTCTGTACAGCTACAAAGTGACAACAAAAACAGGAAAATCTGCTTAGTCATGTCCCCTTTAAATGACAGCAGATGTTGAAAGGTGGATATGACGAGATGGTTGCTCCACTGACGGCTATGTTTAGGCTCAGAGAGCCGGACAGACAATCATGAGGAAAATATGCGTTCAGTTTTAATGCGCAATATGTTTTTGCAGGACAGCGCGCAAAAGCCCCTCTGTAGTCATCAACAGCATCCTAACTTGGGCCGGGGCGAATGCACGATGTTGTTTTATCTGTAAGCAAGTGATTGCATAGCTGTGAGCTGTAGCTCAGGAGATAGAGCAGCTGATCGGAAGGTTAGTGGTTCGATTCCTGGCTCCTCCAGTCTTAATGTCAACTATCCTTGGGCAAGGTATTAACCCCAAGTTGCTCTCCAATGCATCTATCAGAGGATGAAACACTAAGTATATAAGAAAGTAAATGGTTGTGATTGGATGAATGTGGCATGTTGTATAGAGAGTAGAAAAACGCTATACAAGAATCAGTCCATTTACCATCTGATAGTCCTGGATAATTGTCATTTGTGATTCTAAGAATGACCATAATTTACAAATGATGTCAGTAAATATAACCTGAATCCATTGAGATTATAAAGTTCGTGTATTTAAGATCGGTTTTCCCATAAACTTCCACACAAGCGAACCACCAGAGGTTTCAGAAACTCAGATTTGTTCATGTGTGACTCATTTGCGTGTATTGTGTTATCATCACTTCTCTCTAATTTCTTAAAAATAAACTGCTAAAACAGCTAAAAACCCAGTGTGTAATCCGCTGGACAGTGCTGCTCTCTACTCCAAATATATTTTAGCAGAATGACAGTAATCACACGGCTGATGTATTAATTTTTATCATTAGGGGGTGCCAGGGTAAATATTTCCTTCACGACTGAGATTGAGATAAACACTGGCACTTTCTGCTCATCAGCCCACGTTTCTTTTCACATCCATCTCGCTTGTTTGTGATCTCAACCAAATAAAAACCGTATAAACACTCGAAGCAGGGCAGCCGAGGCCTTTCGGTTCCTCCGCATTGTTTTCATTCTGGGCTGCAGAGCGCGGCACCGCCCTCTGGCACTTCAAAAGAACCGGGAATCCCCACCCATCCCACGTGGTATGAGCACACACAGATGAAGAGAGAGAGGAGGAGGGAGAGGGGAAGAGAGGCATTGGGACACGGAGAGAAACAGTTACGCTGCAAATGCAGCAACTTCCTATGTCTGTGTTTTCAAAGGCAGAATGCAGCCACGCTGCATCAAACCAGGTCACTGGAACATTGGACTAAGAAGAGAAGACGTTTGGCTGAGTTTGCCTGAAATTGTCCACAACGCTCATACTCGTGGTCCCACCCAGGAATTACCCAACGCAGCCAAATTCGTCTGACTCAAACTCAACCACTCTGAGACAGGATATTTCTAATTTTAGAGATGTTGCGCAAATGGAAGAAAGCAGTCCTACATATTTGTTTAATATGTGTATTGAAAGACATATCTTTGTCAAAAATGACTCCAAGGTTCCTCACAGTGTTACTGGAGGCCAAGGTAATGCCATCCAGAGCAAGAATCTGATTAGATATTTCTAAGATTTTCAGGGCCGAGTACAATAACCTCAGTTTGATCTGAATTAAACAGCAGAAAGTTAGAGGCCATCCAGAACTTTATGTCTTTAAGACATTCCTGCAGTTTAACTAATTGGTGTGTGTTATCTGGCTTCATGGATAGATAAAGTTGGGTGTCATCTGCATAGCAGTGAAAATGTATACTATG